>JAHWXV010506263.1:0-11801 GCA_024586415.1 Phrixothrix hirtus | reverse complement strand
GCAAGTTTTCAGTTCCCTTTGCCGAGGGTTAACCTACCGTTATATTCTAAGAAAATTGGGATGCACAAATAAATATACAATTCTACAAAATAACTATACAATATTCACTAAGATTAAATCATTTATAAACACTTATTTATTTAAATATTTATTCCATAAGACACTAAACAACTTTTATATTTATATATATTTATATTCGTATTTATATTTATGTTCATCAGTAACTAACACTATAAGATTCTAATTAAAACTAAACTAAGGGAATTTAATCTGTTGTTTATATAGAAAAGATAAATTCTAGTAAGGAATAAGAAATTAGTCATAATAATGATTTATAAATTGCAATGCCATGACTCATTGCTGATCTTGAATATAATTGACATTGATTATCACAATAAGTTATTGGTGATTACATCATCTATTTTATTATAAAGAACATGCTGGATGGTTCTAGAATTTTCCATTTGGTTTTTATTGTTTCTAATTTTCATTACAGTATTTAAAAGAATGTGTTTCTTAAAAGTTTAAACAGAAAAAATACCTCATTTTACTTTTAGATTATTAAATACTTGGTTACTCAAACTATATGAACCTATTACAGTGAAGTAAATAGTAATACATTTAATAAATGTAATATGCCTTTTTCCTTCTATATGACTATAAGGTAAAAAACCTAAATTCAGACAGCTTAAGGCACTCACTGTGAGTATATTTCTATTAAAAATTGAAATATTGCTTTCAGATAACAGACACTTTGAATCAAAGGTAAATGAACTTTCAATTACTTAATAGTCACAATATTTTACTTCATAATTTGTTTTATATAATAAAAAGTAGTGTTTTTAAAAAATCTGCACTTATACATAAAACACACAGACAAGCTTGCAGTTTGGCAATTAATTCGACATGCTCATGTACATATTTTCGATGCTGACCTTAAAACCGACACCTGTAGAATATAATTCTGTCAATGAAATGAAACTGTCAAAGAACAGCAATTAAACATGTGTATTTACTTAAAATTTCAAAAAAAAAACAAAATGCAAAATATAACTACTCAATACATGGTATGTTTTACTCAACTGAGTTGAATTAAAATTAAAAACAAAATATAGCACAAAACTAAACTAAGATCAGATAATTGAAAAATCAAATAAAATACTTTATAGGAAACAAAATTACAAAAAGCTGACATTTTCTTTATAAAATTAAATCCCCTCTTATTTATTTCTTTTGGAGTCCCTAGTTTCATAAGGATTTCTTCATTATCATACCAGATTTCGTCTGTTTCCTTATGCCTCTTCCAGTTATCTTTACCTGTTTTGAACATAGCATTCACTAACATTTCATCTTCCTTTTTACCTGTGACTTGTCCTGGATAAAATCCTTCCATGTAGTTTACAATTACGAAATCCCTAATAGCAATTTTACCACCTTCCACTTCATCTAAGTGGTCTGATTCTTGTTTTTCGGCATATTTTATTTCATCGTTATTATCTAGAGAATCTTTTTGTTTTCATTTCTTATTACTTTTAGCCTTTTCTCTGAGTTATTTACTCTCTTCTCTTTTTCGTTTCCTTTTTGCTTCTCAGCATTTTCTTTTGATTTTCTACTTTCCGCGAATAATAATCTCTCCAGACATCTGAAGTTCCAACAGATGGAAGTTTGACGAGACACTTCCCTGAGTTTTTCTTGGATGTTGAGGGTTCAGGCCAGAATAAGTATTTTTTAAAAGGTATTGGAATAGTTATTCCTGGCAGTAATTTAGAATATTTATCTTTTTCTAAATATCTTTGTTCTTGTTTACGAGTAGTCACATCTGCTTCATCAGTATGTATCCTTTTTTCTGGTGTTCTCAAAATAATTGTACGTTCTTGCAAATTTTGTACATTCATGTCATTTTCTGTTACATTCCTTGCTTCTATCAAGCCCAAACATAACACTCTCTACAATCTCTACACGTTGAGTTACTTTTGAGATATCTGGTGGTAGGTCTACATTATTAAATGTCTTTCCGCTTTCTAATAGTATTACTTCTAAGTCATCAACCCATTCTGTCTGCCTATTTACTAGTGAAACATCTTCGTTTTCCTTTCCTTTGTCTTCACTTCCCAGGTTATTTTTTATTATATCTACTTCTTGTTTATTATCATCTGAAACTTCTTTCCCTTTATACCTTCATTTATTTCACTAATGACATTTTCGAAGGTAGCCACTTCTTTCCATCCATCAAAAAGCATTAGTCCTTCAATTTCAATAATAATATCAGAATCTTCATTGTTTTGAGTTTTACGTAAACCAGATTTTTTATAAATATTCAACTAAGTGTAGTATAAGCTTTTATCTCATTGATTTCCTGTTTATTCGTTTTCTGTTGAATTATAAAAATGTTTGAGGGTTGAAGGTTCAATATACGATTCTAAGAATCTTAGATGCGATATGATCAGTATTTTCATTGGTTTTCCTCTGTGGACTTTGGCTTATTGCCGTCCACAAGTTTACTGTAATCAATATTGTCTGGACTAAATGGAAATAAACAGTCATTCTAAATGAATTTTTGAAAATAGTTTTTATGTTCGACACTTCATTAATAGCGTTATTTAAAACAGTCACAAAATTATAACAATTGTCAGTCTTAAATTTCTGAACTTGTCTCTTCCAGTTCAACTGTAAACTTCGAAATAATCCCACATCCAGGTGCTGCAAAATGTGTGTTGAATTTGGAAGTAGACTTATCACAATTATTTATTTATCCCTGCAAGAGTCAGTTAAAGGTAAGGTGACATGTGATTTATGCCCATCAAGGTACAAAATAACTGGTAACTCTACATTTTCTTTCAAAACCATGGATAAAAAGTGTTAGTAATATATTCATAAAATGACTCTGATGTCATCCATCCACTAGAAGACCTCCCAATACCCCATCCACTAGGTACTTGTGATACTACATGTTTAGGAATTCTCTCATAGGGATATATTATCATAGGAGGAACCAACTCGTTGTTTGCATTGCCTGTTATGAGGACAGTTAAACACTTTATCATCACCGGACCCATCGTGTATAGTTTTCGAACCCTTCCTAGCCAAAACTTTTTGACCCTTAGGCGAAAGAAAAAAAGCAGATTTTTCAGTGTTGAAAACTCATCTAGGATCTTCAACATTTATGTTTGAAGCGTTAAAGAATTCTTTGATTTCCTCAAACCAACTTTGAACGTTATTTTTTGTGACTGCTGCACGTGATGTCGATCAATTTTGTGATATTCGTTGGCATATCTGAGGATGTCTGGAGAAATCCTGAGTACCAGTGACGGCTTGGTCTTCCGTTCATAAATTTATTTGGTCTACCTAAATTATTTACTAAAATTGCTATGTTATCTAGTAGTTGGTTTTTAGTAACTGGGAATCCCATTTTTCCCATGTTAATTATCCAGGCAACTAACAATGGCTCCTCATCTTGAGTAAGCACTGTAGGTGTACCACTGTGGCATTTTTCAGGATATATGCCATTAATTTTTCCTATCAGAGTTGTTCTAGGTATATTATAAAGTTTTGAAGCTGCCGAGTGACTTGTTCCCTGTTTTACAGCATTTAAAGCAGCTTTTAAATTTTCACTGGTATATTGGTAATATTTTTTTGCTGACATTCTGAAATAATGAAAAAATGTTTGTTAAAAGTCTTAAAATACTAGGAGCACGAATATTTGATAACATTGAAAATGCACATAAGTCAAACATGAATCCGATAACGCTGTCGGATTTATGACCTGAACAAGCAAATGGACCAAAACTGTCATACTGTGATGAAAAAAGTTTACAGCATATAAATAAGGACAGAAAACAATAGTTTTTAGTATTTGACATGGTACATAATTTTGATACCCTGTGTCTGATATATAGCACTACTAGCATTATATGAACATAATCCTGACACCCCTGAAATTGTCACATTTCTTCTGTTAAGTGAACTTTAGAAGTTTTGTAACATAAATTTATTGTCTGTTAAACCATCAAACATTAAAAGAAAATTATACCTTTAATTTATTTGTTTTAAAGTTCTTCAAAAAAGGTTAAGCATCGACTTACCTTAGTGCAAATATCGTTCATCAACACCAAATGACAGACTTATGCACTTTTAAGCTGGATTTTGCCAGTTGAATATGTTGGTAAGGTAGAAAAGTTTTTTGAAATGGCTACAAGTAGTATATCATTGTCTTGAGATATCATAAAGCTGATTTTAATGTATAGAATTCTTATTTTTTAACTTTATGAAAATATTGTCTGAATTCTGTACAGTGTCTGAATTTGGGTCATTTACCTTAAGTTGTTTTATAACTACTTGAAACTTAGACTTTTTTATAAAGAACTCAGATCACCAACGTGAAATAAATAATGATTTGCCATAATAATCGAATATGAATATTTTGCTATTATTATTCAGATGAATGATTACTTTCACACAACTTTTAAATACTGAAATCTAAATATGAAGTTAAAAGTTGATAAAATAAAAAATAATTATTAATTAGTTGAGAACAAGCCTTTACAAAAAACCAAAAATCTAAAATATCAAAAGCTTTAAATAAATTCTATAATTCATGGCACGACCCAAACTCTGCATTCTTTTTGAGCTGCCGTGCAATATGATGACACTTATTCGATTATACCGAGCCGGTCATTATAAGGTCTACTGTGCCTAGTTAAGGAATCGAGTGTAGAAAATTGGAGAGAACCCCAGGAATTTGAAACTGAAATTATATGGCTAGTAAGATTAGCATACTAAATGGCTCCACAAAGTTTTATTGAACAAATTGGAGTGCAAATATTTGTGAAAGGTCTTCGGGATTCTGAAACATAACAGGCACTTAAATTAGTGGATCTATATGATCTTGCTAGCGTAATGGCTCAAGCACTGAAATTTGAATAGTCTAAACAAGCATCAAAGGGCCACGTTCGTGTGTGTGCAGTCGAAGAAGTCAAAGATGGTGTTGAGAGTCTAGAAGATGTTTTTGAGATTAATTAAGATGCAAAAACCAAATGGATGTAAATTATGATACTGATTTTGTGGTAAATGGGGAAATGTACAGAAAAATTTCCAAGAGACTATGATACAAAGCATCAGGAAAACTAGAAAGGATTAATGCGAAGGGGCAAACATTGATCTCTGCTAATCATTTTTTTGAAGCTACTATCCAACTGGCATTGTTAAAACAAACCAGATAGTCTTTACCTCAATAGATCAATTGCAGGGAAGAATTGCTGAGTGTGACTGGATACTGGAGCAATGAAGGCAATAGTGAAATCAAACATTATTGGGAATGGAAGATGACTACCTTCATAGCTGCACTTACGTACAGCTACAGGAAACCGTGAAAACGTACATGGTGAAGTCACTACAGATATTGAGACCGGTTATAGGAAGTGCACACATCACCTGCTAGTGGCTGATATTGAGGAACCTGTCATATTGGGTATGGATATAATGTCTGAATTTGGATTCACCTTAGACAGAATGGTATGATACCGATTGATGAAGTGATACCCATTAGTTGACAAGATGACCACGTAATAAAAATAATCTTAGCAGAAAAGGCGTCTACTGCCAAGAATTGAAATAATAGTTATGAGTCAACCAGAAGGAGACTTCCATGCAGGATGCATAGGAATCCTAGAAGCTAGCAACATAAATATTGGCCATGATATTATAGTTGGGAAAGAGTTGATCGTGGTTAAGAAAATGACACCTGTTCGCTTGATGAATTTTAATACCCTTCAAATGACTAAAGGAGGATATCAAATTAGGAATGTGCACACATATCCCATTTGTGGTACGTTGCATGAAAACCAGAAAAGTATTTATCTAAGCAGTTAATTGATACAATGAAATGACAATGTATCTGTATGTTGTGACACATAAAATAAATACTGAAGATGCCCAACCAATATGTCAGCAACCAAGGGAGTTGCCTTTATCTAAACAAGAGGAAATCGAAATTATAACAAGGACATGAGTTAATAGAGCAGTCTAGCATCCTTGGGCATTGCCACTTGTACTTGTTGAGAAGAAAGATGGTAGTACTAGATTCTATGTGGATTACTGTCACTTAAATAATATGACCAAAAAGGGCAGTTACCCTCTACCCAGAATTGATGTTATTGGCAAGTTACTATGGATGCTGAACACTGGGAAAAGACAACATTCTTTGGCAGTTCACACTGATGCTCTTTGGCTTGTGCAATGTACCGCTACATTTAAAAGGCTAATCAAATTGATCCTAAGAGGGTTGTCTTGGCAAATGTGTATGATGTCATAGTTATTGGAAA
Source organism: Phrixothrix hirtus (assembly GCA_024586415.1). Classification (NCBI taxonomy): domain Eukaryota; kingdom Metazoa; phylum Arthropoda; class Insecta; order Coleoptera; family Phengodidae; genus Phrixothrix; species Phrixothrix hirtus. The sequence continues at coordinate 5,481 of JAHWXV010506263.1, read as the reverse complement.
ACCTTCGATGAATATATGAAAAATTTTGAAGAGGTGTTTCAAAGACTGAAGTGCAGATATACAGCTTAGTATAAGAAAATGTAACTTGTTTCAAAACAACATGAAATACTTCAGTTATGTGGTTTCTGAAAATAGCAGCTGATCTAGAGAAAATTCAGTCCATACAAGAATGGCCACATCCATTTATGGATGAAATTTCTTACTTAGAACTCATCACACAGCTTTGAAGTGGTTACTACAGTTTAAGAATCCAGAAGGGCAAATAGCAAGATGGACTGAATGGCTACAAGTGTATGGCTTTGAAGTGAAACATTGTACCACCAAATCGCATCAAAAGATGGTTTTGCCGAAAAGATTGTGAACACTGCTCTCGGTTGGAGTCAAAGGCTAAAGAACCTCTTGACGATAACTGGAATCCAGATAATGTCAAGCAAGAACAAAAAAGCAACTCAGATCTGAAGTTATTATTAAAATGGAGATCAAAGAGTCCATTGTTAAGGCTTATTGGATTTAATGTGATTCCTCTCAGGTTCATGACTGTCTGTGGAAGTTTTGCGACAACTGCATGATGGTCCAAGAAAATTCTGGAAAAGGTCTGTGAACAATTTTATTGGATAAACTTCAGGGATAACGTCAAGGAATTGTGCGCTTCTGGGTATGGTCCACTGGTGAGGTGAAAAGCACTGATGAGGCAATTCATATAGCTGGTTAATTTCCAGCAGCAGAAAAGGGTTTTCGTGTTTGTATTTTATGTTTATATAATTTTATGAAATTTATAATTGTCATGAAGGGCGTTTTCAACAAAAACTTGTTTCAGCAAATCACTGTAGAATTATGTGTATTATGCTACTCTCGAGGCTTATCTGTGACGCCTCTCTGGTTTTTTTCAATGTGCAAAATTTTGCGACGAAACCGTTTTTTAAGGTATTTTGTTAAATATGAAGAATTTGTACAAAATATAAATACAATTTTTTTGCACAAATGGAATAAATGTTGGATTGTGTATTTGGTATAAAGGAAAAAAAAGTAGTTGTTTCATTGCAAATGTTATTCTTATTAATGTACAGGGAAATTATTTCAAAAACGATTATTACTCAAAGAAAACTTTAGGAGAGTCTTCATAATCGTTGCAATTTTCCTCCATCTCATCTCCATTATCGTATATAAATAAGTATCAAATTCCAGATCCTTGAATATGTCCAACTTTAGTGACCATGTTCCATATACTTCGGTGCACAATAATCCTCCACAAGCAAGCATTATAGTAGCCCTTCTGCAGTTGCAGAAAATCGAGTCCAACAAATGTTTTGGGGCTGATGAGTGAGACATAGCTATTGGGTGTAAGATTTCCTCAGTCGATCTCCAATCATGGAGTGAGAGATTATTGGAGATATTACTGCTGCACTTGCAAATTGATACGTATTGAGTGCAATTTCACTACATATTCGGTGGGTGGTAAACTGGTCAACGAGATGCTTTAATACTTTTCCGGTGCCCGATCTGAAGCAATTATAACAGTAGTTGGCTCAATAAATTTTCTTCATTAGTTGCCCCATGCTAGGCCAGCGTACACATATTTCCGTGTTTTCGTAATTGCTTGTAATTTTCGGCTTTCTTTGCCAATATCTTTATTTTATATTTACCTTTACGGACGATTTCTATTTTTAGATTTCAAGATTCATTATTCTGATCATCTTGTTGTTGGTTATTGGGGTTTTGTTTTGAGTCACCTACATTTAACTGTCTTGGTTGACCTGAACGCAAGCGTTTCCGATATTCTCAGTTACATTTATGGTGCACTTGAACCAATGCTAAATCCTTCAATTTTTTATGAATTCCATCTTTCCTGTCTGCTCATTAATACCAGTTTAGGTATTTCTCTTGCGACAGTTTGTGTTGTCTCTACAGTGAAATATTTTCCATAAAGCAAGCAAATATCTTCCATCGTCGCAACTACAAAATAGAATAAATATTATCCGTGTTTACAGATTTGGTGCAGAAACAACAATATATTTAAAAAAAATTGAATATTTATTACTACAACATAAGTTATAATGCCACGTACTGTAAATAAATAGCTTAAAACGGTTACATCAGTTGATATACACGTTTCTCATATACGTTACTTGCATTTCAAAGTTGATTAATTTATGACAAATATGAAATAAAATCATTAGAATTTTAAAAATGCGGTGTTACAGTTATTTTCGATAAAAGTGCGCTATCACTTCATATTTCAGGCGTGAGAACAAGGCGTAAGCCAAGTTCTATAAAGTAGAACGAGGGATTGAAATTAGACAGTGCACGAATACTGAACACAATTGTTTATGTTCATTCGGGAATATTTAGAAAAAACACCAGTTTACAGTAAATTTTGAGGTTAATTTTGACAGTTGTCAAATTAAGTATATAAATCGGAAAATTTATATCGTTTTTTGGGTTATGTATGAATACGAAAAAGTTTGATATCAAATTATCGTAATTGGTTGATAGTTGCTAGCGCAAAAAATAATGTAGGACACATGCTTGTTAAGTGCCTCACTATAATAGATCTAGAAAATTATTAAAACTCGACCCTTCAGGTCTCATTTTTTTAACCTTTTCTCGATTTGTTATAAGGCACTTACCGATCTTGTTTGTAATATACTTTTACTGTTTCAGTACTAGTACCATTATGAACTATAACGTGTTCGTTGTGAATCGTTGCGTTACTACAACTATGACAACAGTTCGGGAAATATATTACGTGACAATCAACATAGCCGGTAAACAGGTTGGTAGTGCAAAAAATTAGTTAAATAGATAATACACAAAAATAACATTGTTCCGTACAAAATGAAACGTAAATACACTGTACTTACCTACACATAAGTGTATCAGTGTGTGTATGTATGTACCTGTGCCGAATGCACTACAGCAACACACTCAAGGTCGATTTTCCACAGCGCGCCCATCCATTTAACGTTTTTTATTATAATACTAGCTGACCCGACAGACGTCGGTCTGTCAAAAGCTATTGGACTGCGGCAGTCAATGTCATACATAAATATATTAAATTATGATATGTGGTATATCAAGGTAATCATTTGATAGTCAATAAATAAAGTGATCACTCTGAAATACGTTTTTATTTAATTTTTTGTTTAAATTGCACAACAATAAAATTAAGTTTTCTATTTCGTACACTGCAATACTTTAGTACTATTGTGTTAAATGATATTTTCATTGTAATGCTTTATGGTACACGATATGTTTTTGTTTGATTACCAAAGCTGATGGTTTTCCAACACGGGAACAGGCCATGCGAGAGACATGGGTTTTCAAGATTAATGCCGCAAACATTCAATGACTACCCCTGGGACTTTATTTATTGTCATAGAGAAAGCAAGCTGCACTGGAAACGTCTTCACCTTTATACTTTCTCTTTAGAATGGTTGCTTCGATCAAGTTGTTTAGTAATTTTTTCACCGCTAGCCGTGTGCCGTTACAAAGACGTGGTTGTTGATATTTCGCAACATTATGACCACCAATCTGACCTTTAATTGAAGATTGTGAGGCAGCAATCCTGGCAAATCCAGTGAGTTCAAAATTTCGGGTGGGTAGTTGACACATCATCGTGGCTAGTAGCGCAATCAACTGATTTGTATGTTTTTAATTCACCGGCAATTTCATTTTGAATTTTGAAATTTAATTCATTTACATCCATGTTTTTGGCAGTCAATATAGCTCGTTCGGTCAACCAAATATGATCTCTGTAATTTTGAGCAACGTTTGAGAACACCTTTTGAATGAGTTCGGTTTTTGATTCAGTAAACTGACAAAAATTGTCAGGAAAGGTAATGCAGCCATTCAAAACGTCTAAAGGTAATTTGCCATTACCAATGTCAATGAGCTATTTTGAAAATATTTCTCCAAATTGATCATTTTGCAACTCAACACGCATATTCTTGTTTAAATTTAGTATCTTGACGTTTCCACAAAATGGAGGACTTTAAACATGCATTAAGTTCATCAGCTGGCGTTGATTGTGGAATCACTGACAATGTTTGACGAAAATCTCCTGCTAACAAAATCATTGCACCACCAAATCTGTTTTGATTGTTCCGCAAATCTTGCATGGTTCAGTCTAATGCCTCCAAAGACTTTTTATGTGCCATCGTGCATTTATCCCACACTATCAATTTACATTCTTGCAAAATATTTGCCATTGCAGAGTTCTTCGAAATGTTGTAGGTCGGAGTTTTGTTGTTTTGCATATTCAACGGCAATTTTAACGCCGAATGAGCATCGAAATCGTCAGTTTTTTATTTTGCTATTCTTGATTAAAAGCGTTGTGCATCGGACGATTGAGCGTGGCCATGCCTAATTGAGATAATACTTTGTTTGACATCATCAAGCACATGCCCTCAATTGATATCAACGCCTCGTTATAAATTTCTTCATTGACTTGTAAATTTGTATTTCCTGTTCTAATACGCATTTGATGCAAGATATCGTCACACATATCATCTTTGTATTTGATCCATAAATCAATTGGTTTTGATGGGAAACATGTTGATTTAATTATAGAAAACAATGTTCGTATTTGATGAGCTTGTGAAGAAATTAAAACAGCAAAAATGTAAAAACAACCAAGAAAATAATACTCACATTTTTTTTTAAATTTGTGCTTTACTTTAGGTAGGCAAAGCTCTTTATCTATACAGCCTAATCAACTGGCGGAGCCCAATGAAGGTGTTTACACACAATCAGTTCTGTAAGTCAAACCAAACTAAATTATGTTTTTTAAATTCCTTAAGAATTGCTTATTTGACTGAAATAAGTTTGTCGGTTAAGAAGCGTAATTGTAAAACCAACCAAGAAAATAACACTCACACCTTTTGTTTTTAAATATTGTTTATTTATACATAGCTTAATAAAGTTGTTTTGATTGAAATGTTTGTGTTATTTATGTGTAGGTATCTTTCCACTGGCAGTAAATGGTTGTTTAATTTCTCTGAATGAACCGATTGCCATCATAACCAATTAGTTCAAGTTCAAGTTAAATTGGCAGCTAGAAACAGTTTGTATGGGAAAAAGAAAAATTGGGTTTTTGTGTTTTTCCAATTTTTCTTTTCTTAAGAACCTTACTCGAACTTCAACGAATATTGAAAAAAAAATTAGCCAAATTGGTCCATCCGTTCTCGAGTTTTGCGTTTATCAACACATTTAGTTTGTATGGGAAAAAGAAAAATTTTGTTTTTTCGTTTTTCCGGGCAATTTTTCCAATTTTTATTTTCCTAAGAACCTTCCTCGGAGTTCAACCAATATTTAAAAAAAATTAGCCCTTCTCGAGTTTTACGCTTATCAACACAATAAGCGATTAATTTTTATTTATAGGTAGGGCTCGGATTGCGTTACTTTTTTTACTAAAAGTTACTTTTTTAATGAAAAATCCATAAAAGTTACTTTTTTAAGCCAAAAGTTACTTGTTACTTTTTT
>JAHWXV010506142.1:0-12080 GCA_024586415.1 Phrixothrix hirtus | reverse complement strand
AATTAATGTAATAGGAAATTTTCCATAAATATCTAAAAGTACAAAATGTAATCTAATCATTTTTGGAACACGCGCTTTCTTCTACGCAGAGTTCAACTTCTTTGACCTAGATTACCAGTGTTTTGTTGGTCTAGGTCAAATACGTAGACCTTCACGATAGTGAAAAACATATCTTATCTAAACAGACGCGAATGCGGCGTTAATTACAGAATAAAAAGGTAAACAAGTAAATTAACATGATAAATAAGTACGGACCGGTAATTATACGTGAAATAATTAATAAAAATATATATATACAGGATGTTACCTTAATAATAAATTAACAAAATGTTGATAAATAATTAAACTAAATACATTTAATGTGTTTAGGCCTTAATTCGACATCACGTTTGCGTTTTAATAATTGTTTATCCAATTGTTTAACTAAAGGCAAACGTGGTGAAGAGCGTAGACACATTACAATCTTTAGTATCTCTTTTTAAGATCTAACAACAGTCAGCCCATCATATTTTCATTCCACCTCTCCTCGTAACTTTTCACCATCAGTTTGAGATTTTGATGAAAGCGTTAACCATGTCGTTCACTGTAATGCGCCAGATTTTTCGGAAAATAGTCTATATGGCAATATAGAAAATGAGCTTTTACGCTCTTGCTATAACCCAAGTTTTTAAATCTTTCAAGCACTGTTTCAAAAATTTTCTTGTAATTACGATCTTAGTTATTTTCTAGAAAGCTTTCAGTAATTGACCCAAAGGCAGTCTATGCGTCATTTTCTTTCTAATTCATTGTATTCTTCAAAGTACTCTTTCATCAATTTGTGGATTTGAGGTCTAACAAAAATCCAGATTTCAATTTTTCTTGCGTAATGAATAGAAATTTCATTAAAAGGTACTTATAGCAGAGTACAATTTTCGGTAAAGCTTTTACAAACTGTTTCTTCAATCCCAATTTGATATATAGTGGTGGAAACAACACTTTTTGAGAGTTTAAAGGTGGCTCATTCAAGATGTTTTTAGCCCAGGCATAACGTGTCTGGGCTCTGGCCAAACCATCATGTTCCAAAGCATAGAAAGCGAAGCATTTTCATGTACCTAGCTTGTTGTCTTAACAACGTTCCTATAACCTTGAAGTCACCACAGGCTAATAATTTGTGCACATCATATTGAATACTTGTTAACAGTATCTTCATGTTTTCGAATGTTTTCTTCAATTTAACTGAGTGGGCCACAGAAATTGACCCATACACATTCCCATTATGAAGTAGTACAACTTTAAGGCTGCTCTTAGAAGAATCAATAAAAGTACCCACTGAAGAGGATCATGTTCAATTCTATAGAAGTGCATTTACCTGTTTAGATCATTATAGTATACCAAGGTATCGTTCTTAGAGAATAAAGGAACAAGTTCTTCCTCTTTGTGTTATTACCATCAAAACTATGTTCCTTGGGCTAGAAGATTATCACTTTTATGTTGAGAACTAAATAGTTCTGCAGATCCCTTAGTCAAATTTAGATCTTGTACCAGATCGTTAAATGAACTCAGAGAGAACCGTTGTGGAGTAAAATGGTATCACTATCGGTATCGTCATTATCGCCTTTAGCGCTTTCATTGCCTTTAAAATAAAATCGTCCTCTGCAATTTAAAGCAATTGGGGGTAGAGGGGCGAGCAGGTGATCTCACGGGGAACTGGCGTAATGGCTAAAGGGATACTTCGGCATGAAATTTGTTTTTCATTTTATTAATTGCACTCCTGAATATTAACTAAACAAAACTAGCAAATAATTAAGATGGTCTTTGCTATCCCTCTACACGATAGGAATTGCAAGAGGCATGCATGTATTTTTCCTTTTTGTCAACAATCTTAATCTCTCGCCGCAATAGCGGAAAACTTTCTTTGAAACCCACGTCTTAACCTAATCTCCAAGTTTCACTTTAAAATAAACATAGCCTTCTTCACAAAATCTGATATGTCGGTTCTTTGTTTAAACACTATGTAATTTCCACAATTGTAACAAAAACGTTGGGACTATTTCCACACTTACATGGAAACATTATAAGACAATAAAACTGTAATTACAATAGATAGATACACTGAGAACGCTCTGGAAATGCAAGTGTCTGAGAATTACAATACATCTACAACGTCCGCCAACAAAATCACATGTAAGTTGTAATAAAGATTGTTCCGCCACCAGAACCACTTTCTTATTTTCTGATTAGTTAATTCGGCGTCGAAGCCTGCGCTTTAACCTTAATTAGTACAAAACATAGAAAATATATCTTGGTTTCACATAATTATCTACATATTTCCTAATAAATAGTATATGTAAATTGTGAAAAAATTGTACGTGATATGGAAAAAATAAAACCGGTTCTGGAATCAGCCTTTAAAGCGAGCTAATAGCACGCATTGATTTTCGATTATCTGATATTATGCAAACTTATATTATTTATCTTCAAAATTTTTTCATTTACCTGGCAGTAACATCAGCATTACCTTCAAAAGCAATCCTTTATTATAATACAGGTACGTAATTGTGATTTTAAAACTAAAACGTTTATAAGAATTACGTTGCAATATATAGTGCTTCGTCAATAAAGCCCTCGTTTATTTAAGGAGCTTTATGAAAGACCATTCCAAATACATATCTTCCAAATATAGATCAAAAATCTAACTAAGGAATTAAACCTTATTAAAGTAAATTGTAGAATAAAGGGTTTGGCAAAAATCCATAATCTAAAACATAATCAAAGCTGTCCTGCTTGACTGGCATGCCCACCAGTTTCCCTAAATCTGTTAATTGTTCTTGATATTGTGGATTGCCTCACCCCTAACAGATTAGCAACAGCGGTAACAACTTCATCGTGATTTAAATGACGAGAATTATGATTGCAAATGTCCATGTTCATATCCTGATATATCTAAGAATTGTCTAATGCAAATTATGACTTTTAAATTAAATTTTTTGTACGTCACAAAAATTCAACTTAGTTGAATTACGTTTAAAACAACAAAAATCTGCTATATTTAACTAAAAAATTATATAAATTATTTAGAAATAAAACATGAATCACTTCTTGGCGGAATTAATTAATCAATTAACAAAACTTTGTTTATTTGCATTTGCTTTATGAAAACAATAGGTGATGCGATAATTTTGTGGAGAGTGTGTTACCTATTTTATTCATTTAATAACGAGATTTAATTACAAACAATAATTATACAAAAACCGATAGTTATTAAATAATCAAATACTCGAAGAAATTAAAACTACTATTAAAAAAAATTTAAAAAGATAAACTTTTAACTGCTGTTATTTACAAACAATTTTAAATTTATTACTATAGTAATTACATGTGACCTTGACTAAACGTAAGATACTTAGTTTGCGAGTATTATTAATAATGAAGTTTCTTGAATAGCAATTCCTTTGTTCATAAACTTAAAAATATTTAAACTCGATCTGCATTTAGAATTGGAATTTCTGTAATATAGTCGAATAACTGTCATAATTAACGTAGTATTAGTAATTTGCTTTATGAATTTTGGTACCTTTTGAAATTTAATTGTATATATATGAATGGTTTTTATTTAAATTCCATTTAAATGTTAAGTTTTGTTTATTAAATACAGCGTTAAGGTAATTTTACTCAAGAAAAATTTAACTGATAAAATAGAGTTTACGGTGTAATAATATCTATGACTATAAATAACTAGTAAGTAGTTGTTCTTATTTGGGTGAAATTGATAAAGGTTCACGGCTCGCGCATACAATAGATAAATTATTAATTTCACAACCCTCAACTAGGGCGAATAACGAACAATGCGCAGTAACTAGGGCTAAAACGTTCGATAACAATATTACTCCATACAATGATTTAAACATCAAATATTTTTATTTTTTGGGGTAACACTGATTAAATAATTAAATAATAAAGTAAATTCCATTAAAAGTAATTACGTGATAGCTCCATACACTACTTTTCTACGATCATAAATTTTAGCAAAAAGATATATTTATTTGGATCATCCTTTTAACGAAACTGATTATCTCATGATTATCTCTATACTACTTAGTTGGTCAGCTTGTAACACGTGGGATACTAAGCTCAGACTGATCAATAAATCTTATTTTTTTTTTAGGTCACTAATTCTGTATCTAAATGAATAAGCAGTATATAAGTTGCAGTATGGGAGTAGAAAAAGTTATTCAAAATACTATTAAATAGTATAGAACTCGAATTAATTATAATAATCTTTTTACAAAAATGAATAGGGAAATACACCGGATGGTCAATAATTATTGGGCAAGTACTAATCAGAATTATTTAGTCAAACGAAGTTGAATGTGACAATTTAACTAACAAATGCCAGTTATTTGCATATAACGATTTTAAGTCGGTTCTTGATGTAGTTGGATGAGAATTAAAATGTTTGTCCAATATGCGTGAGTAATATATAAACATAATCTTAGGAACTTCAAAGTCTTATCCCTTCTTGAAGAATTGCCTTGATCTGTTTATTGCCAATCTTTATGAATATTCAATCATCGTTGCAGTATACAGCATGCGAGATAACCATTTATAGCTAATAACAGCAATCAACAAAATACAGCCTTCTTATTTTGTATCTTTTTCTGTACCGCATTGGGAGATATTTTATAGAATCTGGATTACTAACAACCTACAGCTCCAATATCTCATTAATATACCACATAGTATTTCTATTTCAATTTACTGGTATTTTTTCTCATTCAGTTGAACTATTTATAAATTATTTAATTTCGAATAGAATAAGCGCCTTTTATATCTGCAAAATGTAAATTTCATCAATCTATTTTACTGATCCTAATGAACGTATCCTACATTGAAACTGTAAAATTGGCTAATATTAACTTCACAATACTAGAAGCTATGGTAACTTCTAACGTTCGTATAATTTTGCAACATGTTATGTTATTCTGCTCAGATACGGAATTAACCAACGAATATTTTATATTAATTGCCATTACATTATCTAATACAAACCAATGTATTTTAACAATAAATTCCAACAGATATCAATCTTGTTACCTACATGCGCAACTTGTAAATAAAAAATTTAATGCTTTAGAATAACTTCAAGTTTAACATGGCAATTTATTTTGTATAAATATTGCGTATGTCATAATTAACAAGGGTTCATAAACATAGAGCACCAAGACATATCAATTAATAATGATACTATCTATATCTATCAAAATCCCCTTAATTAACGGATAACAATATTAAATAAATTACTTGAACTTATGCTTCATCATAAGCAAAGGTATTAAAACTATTGCCTAAAGTATAAGTACTCAAATAATAAAAGAATCATTTTAAATTAAATTAATAGTGAAAAAATTGCTATACAAGGTAAGCCTGATATAATGGGTATCCTTTTAAAGGCTTGTATAGGAAGATTCGTTGAAAATCTTTCAATTAAAAAAAGCGGGTCAAAAGATTACAGTTTACTGTAAAAATTGATTTGAAGTTATAACATAAATTAAGTTCAGCCCTGTTTGCTTTTAGTAGTAATTACTTCAAGGCCTAGATCATATAGGCTTGTTTTGTTTTATCGAATAAGATGGTAGCCGGTATGATGCTATCGAAATTTGATCTTAGGTTGACGTTTTCTCTCAATTTCATTGTGAATGGCTTTGGTGTAAAAAATGGGATAACTCAAAAAGGAAAATGATCAATCTTCGTTCCTTAAAAGCATGCAAAACCTGTAATAGAGATTGCAGTCCGAGCAGGAAATTACCAAAAGAGGCGTCATTGTTACGATAGTATTCAGTAAGGTATATTACTTTGTAATTTTTATTTACAATTACATACATATGTGTGTATGCATTTGAACTACTTGAAAATTATTGGAATTCCCTATAGCTATTACGTATCTTTAGAATCTGCTATATCTGAACGAATTTAACAAAATCGAAATATTGTCAAGGGATTTTAATTATTATCATCGATTTCAACGAGTGGTAATAGAAATTTCTAAACATTCTAATAATTTAGAGATTAAATAGATCATGATACCTAATATTGAAGTAAGTTTTTAGTTGACTGATCTGTTTTGATTTTATGATTTATCTGTCAATTATAACAGATTCTAGTGTTTAATGTTAATAAACAGAGCACATAGTTTTCGAGACATTTATTTATAAATTTAAAAAAGTTACACAGGTTATAATCAAAAATCTGATTTTGCTATGAGTTCTAACTGTAAAAGTTTCCATAAAATGTATTTCGTAATTTATTTATTGAATGCTATTTTGTATACGAAACAACGCCATCTCAGAATAGTCCCTGCTGAATAATTAAAAATAATTAACGGCAGCATCTAAGTACTGAACAAAACTGCGGGAAAAGTATACAAATAACGCAAAGTATGTGGATGTAAATAAAACAAGTTGCGAATAACAATGGAACAACTATTTCAGCAACTGTAAGAAACGTCCAGAATGCGCAAGATAAAATAGTTGAATAGTAACTTTTTATAAAAACGCAAAAACATTATTTAATGAACATCTCAACTAAAAAGTTAGTTAATACAAAAAATAAATGAATTGAACATACGTATAATGCTAACTTCTAAGCATAGAAACAATATAAAGAGCGGCCGAATCCTGTTATAGTTTCTTGAAATATTACTATGCCTGGGTATGCATGAAGAACAACCGCTTACATAGTTACCTGCACATAATCCTTTCTCTGTCCATGTACAAATATCCAGCCTCAAATAGCACTGTAGCGTCCACTCTACCTGTAGTACCGCCAGCCCATTACCAGATTGACTGTATATTACGTGAAAGTTTCCTTATGTTACGTTAAACGTAAAAATAAACTCCCCATCGAGGAGTACATTGCTGACGATGCCTTATTACGAGCGTGCTCAAGTCAGCTAGAACATTTTAAACCAAAATTATCTTCTAATTAGGCCAAAATCTACAGTATTCGAAGGAGAAAACCCCAGTACCGTTATTTAGACCTACTAGAATAGACATGAGCTTCGAAATTATGCGATAAAATCGCAAAAGATTGAATGCTAAACGATTTATTGTGTTGAGGTCAATAGCCACACTAACATAACAAAATCTAACGCGAGACTTGGAACGGACGCCCGTCTCTGCTAGCATAGGAATATACGTCCAAAACTAGGTTAACAACAGTAGGTTCGCATAAAGTGAACTAGATAAACAAACTAAGAACACTACTGTACAGAAAAAACAATTGCTAATAAAATCCGTTACAAATCATTTTATAAAAACAAGAAAATACAATTGTCGTCATTCAAAAATAAATATCTTTTTTTTAGTTCATTTATGCCAAATGATTAGTTTATAAATAAATGTCGACTCTTTGTTGTAAAAAAATTATTGTTGTATTGTGTAAAGGATAAATAAATACGTAGAAAACGGACCCTGTACAATGCAATAATATGTAAATATTCGTTACTAGACTTTACAGAAAATTTCCATAAGATGCCATTAGAGACATTCTAATCATGTAAGACGCTAAATCTAAAACGACAACGTAAGGTTCAATTTCTTCCCATTCATCAGGATTTCGTTTAAATCCTGCTTTAGAAAAACAATTTCTTATAGTCATCTCAATTAATAAGTCCACACTTTTGTTAACTCTGAAGTGTATTGCCTTGAATCGATGATTCTGTCAGACATGTTGTTTTCAATTTCATTAATCATCCTTATTAAAACTCCTTACGATAATGTAATTTAAGGTTTTTGATTATTCCTTGATCCATTGGCTATAGTTTAGAAGTTAAATTCGAAGGAAAAAAACAGTTCGGTATTTTTAATTCTTCCTGCGACTGCAGAAGGATGTGCTGGACAGTTATCCACAATTAAAGCGATTTTACTATGTTGTCTCGTCATTTGCTTACCTAGGTTTAATAACCACTCTTCAAAAATTTAGCCAGTTATTCGCGCTTTCTTGTTAAAATAATAATCCACTTCAAGCGACTTGGTCCCTCTGAAATAACGTGGATTTTTACTTTTCCCGATTACTAGCGGTTTAAGCTTTTCGCCTCCTGTCATGTTCACTACTACTGCTTTCCGCCGAATCATCCATCATTTTTAAAAGCAAGCGTTCTATTAGGCGTACACTTGAAGAATATGCCAATTTCGTATGGGTAGAAAATGCTTCTTAGCTCGTACTTTTCCAGAATCCTCTTCAATGTTCCATACTTCCATTAATTACAGTCTTCTTCATTAATAGTCGCACTTGCATCACAAATCACTTTTTCAGAGATGCCGTACCTTTTTTTAAATTTATCTTGCTTGCTTGGAAATTTATAAATCCAAGCGATTGTGCAAATTTTAACGCCTTTTCCTTAATTAATGGTCCCGAAATTGGCAAGCTCTTATTGCGATTTAAATGCACCTACTTTAAAGCTGCTTCATCTAAATCGTCGAAAACACATGTTCTAGTATGTTTCGCTGAATGTCTTGCATCATCAGCTGATTTCAAAATTAATTCGTGATTTTTTAATATTGTTTGTAAACTACTCGCAGGAATTCCGAACTTTGCAACAATGTTTTTCTTTTTTGCACCTTTATCAATTTCCTGCAGCACGTTAACTTTTTCACTAATGCTTAAACACTTTCGCTTTGACACTTTTCGTAATGTAGGTACACTAGAACTGTTCACTCTACAAACTGAAATTAAAATAAAAATTTGCAATTCAAGTTTTCAACTTTAAATTCTAGGTGTTCCTAGAACCCTAATTAGGAAACTCCTTTTAAAAATTACGTAAACAATAAACGAATACATAAAAGAACCTTTCAATGAAGGATTAAGTCCTAATTGTTTTTCTTAGAATTTTCACTTAGAAATTTCTTTGCATTCAGTAATGGGATTTTATTTCTAAATACCATCCCTTTTAGTTTGTATTAAAAATTTCATTATATAGAAATCTAACTTCGATATTTAGAAACGGTTTTATGTGTAGTTTTGATTCAAAGAGTAGTGTACATGGCAAAATTTCGTTATATAGAGAAATGTGCTATGTAAGAGTTTGTAGTATGGAAGTTTGACTGTATTTCTAAAATTGGCATTGTTCTTACAGAGGTGATTGACAGTTTACAATTTAAAAACTCACATCTTTTACTTACGCGGGTAATGCAATAGCAGTTATTTTTTCGATGTAAAAACAATTTGTTTTTCAACATGTCCATCTCCAATCCAGCTCACCTATTCCAACATGTTTAAGACATGTAAAATAAGTTTTATCAAAGTTTGCAAAATATGCGTCTATTTCGGCGATTACTTCCTTATTTGGTGAAAATTTCTTACCAGCAAATCAAGATCTCATGTTTGTGATAATATATAGTTATAAGGAGCTAAACTTAGTAAATGTGGGGCATGCAGACGCATTTCGTAAATTAATTGATGTATTTTTATAGTTGAAATAGCTGAAGAATCTACTGATGCATTATCATGGCGAAAACCATTTTTTTCTTTGGCAAATATGGACGATTTTCTTTAATATTTTTCATTCAATTGGCTCAACACCAATGAATAATACACTCGTATTATTGATCTACCTTTTTGAAGGTAGTCAATAAAAATGTTTAATCAAGCATCTCAAACAACCACTACCTTGACTTTGCCGCCGATGGCACTACTACTTTTGCTTCCTCTAACGCATTTCAACAACGGTATCGATTGATTTTTAGTCCCTGAGTATGGTCCTGGATCCGATAGTGTAACGGAAATTAGAAACAATGAAAACCTAATGGAAAATTCTAGAACCATCCAACATGTTCTTTATAATAAAATAGATGATGTAATCACAATGACTCATTGCGGTAACCGATATCTGTCAATTTAATTAGGTCAGGAATTAGTGATAGCATTACTATTTATTACGTCATGATTATGACTAATTCCTTATTCTTTACTATTCCATGACATTCTAGAGTTTGTCTTTTCTACATAAACAGTAGATTAAATTCCCTTATCTTTAGTTTTTATTAGAATCTTGTACCTACTTATAGTTGCTGATATACATAGACATAAATAGAAATATAAACGTTTGTTGTTAGTGCATTGCGAAATAAACATTTAAATAAATAGGTGTATATTAATCATCCTATTATTAGTAAATATAAATAAATATTTTAAAACAATTAGCTAGGTGTCGGATTTGTTTTTAAAAGTTGAACTCACATACTATAATTAATTAAAAGATAGTGTTAATTGTTTATATAAACAAGTGACAAGAAGCGCCGAAAAACAAGATATGGAGGTGTTGATGGAAATGTTGCAAAAGATGTAAGACAAGATGGATTCCAATAAAGAAGAAATTACGAGCAAATTAAAACAAGAAATGGAATTCAATCAAAATACATTACAAAATGAAATTAAGGCAAGTCAAGATGCACTAAGTAAAGAATTTAAATTTAGGCAAACCGAATTAAAACAGGACCAAACAAAAGAAATAGAAGATGTTACCAATGAGATGGCAACGAAATATGAGGAAGTAATTAAGAAGTGTGACGAACTACGTCAAAAGTTTATTCTATATACCGTAAATAACGAAGTTAGCACTCCTAAAAACGAAGCACCCACGATTCCTTATGAACAATTAACAGAAGTGAATGTGCAACAAGTTAAATACTTGCCTGTTATTGAATATTGCATGCCAAATACAAGAAGACACGTTAAAGCACCCTCGTATGATGGGAAGACATCTTGGACTAATAGCCATAAACAACTCGTGGCGCCTGCAACATTGAATGGATGGACCATTGATGAAAATGCAACTAGCTTAATGGTTGCTCTACGTGGGGATGCTTTATACATCCTACACACAATACCGGATAATCTACAGAATAACTACGCTTACCTTGTTTCACGATTGAAAATGCAATATGGAGATAAAAATCTGCAACAGGTATACTGTGCCCAATTAAGAAATCGTGTACCGAAGCTTGGGGACAACCATCAGAAATTCGAAGCCTAAATTGCGCGTCTAGTAAGATTAGCATATCCAACGGCTCCAGAAAGTTTTATTGAACAAATTGGGGTGCAAATATTTGTCGATGGTCTTAGGGATTCTGAAACACAACAAGCACTTAGATCAGTAAGCCCGCTTGACCTAGCTAGTGCATTGGCCCATGTACTGGAATTTGAAATGGCCAAAGAAGCATTGAAAGGCCAAGTTCGTGTGCTAGCCATTTAGAAAGATAAAGCTTGTATTGAGAATTTAGAAGAAATAGTGTTAAGATTACTTAAGTGCAAAAGCTAACAGGACTTAAACTTCAATCCAGGAAGTGCAGTAAACACGGGAATACACAGAAAAATTGTCAAAATTCTATAAGCAGTTCTGTTAGTAATACAAAACGCCAGGAAGTCACCATCCAAGTGGAATCTTTAAAGCATAAAACCGATAGTCTTTGAATTAGCGGAAGAATTGCAGGGAAGAGTTACAAAATGCTACTGGATACAGGAGCAACGAAGACGATAGTGAAACCAGATACTTTCGAGAATGAAAGATTTCTTCCTTTACAGCTACATTAAATCGTGCAACTGTTCATGGTGAAGTTATTACAGATATTGAGATTGGTTGTAGGAAGTTAACACAACATGTACTAGTAGCTGATATTAAGGAATCTGTTATATTGGGTATGGATATGATGTCTGAGTTTGGTGACGCCTTGGACTTGAAGATTCACATCATACCAGTTGATGATGAAGAGATACTCATTAATCAACGAGATGACCATGCAATAAAAATAATCCTAGCAGAAGAAGTGAGATTACCACCAACCAGCGTAACAATAGTTATGGGCCAGCCGGATGCAGACTTTCGGGTACGATGTATAGGAATTCTAGAAGCTAGCAACATAAGTATTGCTAGTGGTATTTTAGCAAGTAGAGTGGTGATGAATGCCAAGGAAACAACACCTGTTTGCTTCATGAACGTCAATACCTTCGAAATAACTCTAAAGAAGGGCACTGAATTAGGATCATGCACACCTATCTCATCTGTGGTACGTTGCACAAAAACCAGTGAGAAGGTTTTGCCCGTA
>JAHWXV010505999.1:0-14999 GCA_024586415.1 Phrixothrix hirtus | reverse complement strand
AACCTTGCTTAATTCTAGGGATTTTTCTCAATAACTCACTTCAACGAATTTTCTCAGAGACACCAATTAGTTCATGTAATGTAGTATTATAGGCACAACAAACGTGGAGAGTTTAAAAGAATCGTTAAAGCCGTTTTCGAGAAAATTGCAAAACCCTAAAATTCACAAGAATAAAGTGGCACTTTCAGTCATTCAATTTTTAATGAAATTCTCACTAGCAGGTGCTAAGGCGGTAATAAACATATATAAAATTTTACTTTCCTACGGCGTTTGGGTTTTGAGATATATTGACCACATTTTACACACGCACGCACGCACGCACGCTTGCACACGCGCACGCATGCACACGCGCACACACACACACACACACACACACACACACACACACACACACACAGAGAGAGAGAGAGAGAGAGACCAAATTCTAAAAACATGTTTTTCGCATGCAAGGGACCTGAAAACGTGTATTTCAGCTAAAAACTGGGCATCGAAAATTTTGAGCGAAAACGACTTTATACTTATTGCATATAGGTAAAAGAAACTAAAAATCGCTTTCAAAACTCGTAAGAACTCTGCTACGCGTCGTTCAGTAAACCCCATACTTGCCACTAAACACGCACTTTCTGTAGAAATAAAAAATGTAAATATATTCTACTAGATCGCATAAAACTTGATGTTGAAGCTAAGGTTGCGGGAAGAGTTTTCGTGTTCACTGTCCGCTTATTAAATGAATGCAAATAAATAAGTACATGTCTTATGAAATCAAGTTTATTTTGACCTAACTAAAGAAAACTTATTAATTGCAACATACCTATGTCGTAAAACAAGCTACAATTTGTCGATATTCCTGTATTCTTGTCGAGTTTCTAAACACAAGTGAATCAGTATTACTTTTCAAACTACGAACCCAAATTTTGCAATACCTGCAGCCATAAATTTAATAGAGCCTATAGATCTACTAAATCTGTTACTCATACATGAATACATTTACGTTAAGGATACTTACAGAATTGTCATAACGCACTTTGAGTACACAACCTTTAATTAAAACGTACAAATTAATACATTCATTTCATTTTTACCACACATCACAGCTGATATAACTAGTAGGAGTACTATCTTCGAATAGGTACTATTCGTTTTGAAATTATAATAACTAGATTATTTAAAGAAGCATAGAGATCATGTTTAGTATTCGCCAAAGCAAACAGTACTGGAAACGGAAGTTGTATTTAGATTTATAATAGTTATAATTGATTCATTTATTTATATGTATGTATTTAGATTTAGATTATTTATTTATAATGCAGATGTTCAAAATATGTACCATAGCGACTCAAACAAGTCTCATAGCATCTTGAAAATGGTTGAGCATATTTGTAAATAGTCGTTGCCGCCGTTGCTTAAAATAGTTTATTTTCTTTTGCCATAGGCTCCAATATTTACTAAGACACCCAAAGTCTATTCTATCATAGATTATTCTATTTTAAAAATGCACATGAATTAACTCTAGTAAGCACGCAGCTATATGCCTCGTTATCCCATGCGGTTGAAAAATATCGTGCACAGCAAGTTTCGTAAATCGCTCATAAATGATGTATATTGTCCTGTCTGTAACGTTCTTGGTTTAAAATAACTGAATGTGCGTTCTCGTCCTCAACAAAGTAAGGACCAATGATCCTATGCCCAAATAGAGCACATTAAGTTGTCACTCGATCACTGTGGAGAGGTTCATCTAGAATGTCATCTAGGGATACAAAACTAAGAAGCCTAGTTGTTTGATGTAATCGTTACGATGAATGTGATTTTCGTTAGAAAACCATACATTTACCAAAAAATTGGAATCTTCGCAGAATAGGCTCAATACTCATTTACGGTACACTTTTCTTGCACGCTCATCCACAGCATTTAGTAGTTGTCCAATTATAATGCAATTTGGATAATTGCCAACAGATTTGAACAGTCGACGTATGGATGTTCCAGTGTTATTCAGTTTATATGTCACCATTCGTCAAAGCTTCCTTCCTGAATCTGTGTGATCTGGTAAAACACGCCGTTTATTATCATTTATAAAAATTGTTCATCGATACGACTTAAAGAGCCTTTGCACTGACATTACGCACTCCCAGTGCTCCGATATTCTTTAAACTATTGGTAACATTGCAGTTTCACTAGCGAGCGATTTTTTAAACTTCTGTCGATATTTTTCTGAGACTAATTTTAAACTTGAGCTATTATCGCCTCCATTTTCATATAATATTACTCAGCTATAAAAGCTTTTTTATACTTTGTAAGAACCAAAGCGGTGTTAACACTAGCACACCGTTAATCTAACAAATAATGATAAATAAGTATTACAACAAACTCATACTACGCGAACAATTCCACTGCACTCTAATTTTCAGTAGTTTGGCGAATACTGCACATAACAATTCATTCAGAATGAAATTGGCTGTTGAATAGATACGTAACTGACGTACTACCAAATAAATTCTGTAAGTATAATAACAAAACAGAATGAATTATTCTTTGGTTAAATCTTTCATCAATAAAAGCTAGCAAGAAAAATACAGGGTCGTCTGACTAGCATGAAATATCCCAGCTAAGAAAATGCTTAAAAGCACATAACCTGAACATTTAAGGAGAGCATTAGGGCATTACAATAAAATATAAATATAAGCGTGTTTAGACAAGGTAGTGTTTTCTATCAAAATCTGAATGTCCAGTGTTTAATACGAGAACAGGTTTTCAGGTAGGTCGCTTAAGTGCGATAATCGTGTGCTTAGAAATTGGTTTGTTTATGGGTAGGTATACACAAACGACTGAAAAAGAATTTTTATTAGTGCATTCAACAAAGCGTAAAGTTAGTACGCTGTTTTGAAGTTACGCTTTTTCGTAAATTGTTGGGTTAAAAGCTCTTTTGTGAGGCATTAACAAGCAACAACGAAAACTAGCGGTTAGCAAAAAAAAACTTCATTAGTGTTTTCAACGAAGTATGAATTGGAACGCCCATTTGATGTGCCGATTTGCGAAAGTACTTGAGGAAGACGTTTCTCTATAAGGCACCAGGAAGCGTTAAAGAATGGAAGAAACATTTACATTAGTGACTTTAACAAAGCATAGGATTATCACGCCCATTATGAAGAACCGTTTTTTTTGTAAAAGCTTTGGGTAAATTTTTTGCCAAGCACTAGAAAAGATTAGCAAGCCACTGACATGGTCAAAACCATTTTGTTGTGCCTTTGGTGGGAGTGCTAACCCAATAATTTAAATAGCGAAAATAGTCTTCTATAAATATGTACAAAATAATCCTAATCGTGTTCCCTATTAATTAAATTATTTTATATTGATCAAAAAATTGCAGTTTATATTTTTATTTTCCCCTTCCTTTTCTGATATATAGGTAAAAGAATAAGTGGTTTCCGTGAAAATCTTTCGATCTTGAAATTTTAGTGGAGATACACGTTTCCGGATTCACAAAATACGAAAATCGTATTTTTGGAAATTGGGTTGCGTTCTTGTGGCCGTATGTACGTGGACGTGTGTGCTCGTGCGCACCCTTATGTCCGAACACGATATCTCAAAAACGAAATGTCGTAGATGAACTAAACTTTAGATTTGGTTATTTATATATTTATATGTTTATATTTTGTCTCTACCGATCATTACAAGAGACTGCAACAATTTTAATCAAATCGGATAACGGGAAGTGCCATTTTACTTATATCATTTTTGGTACTTCACGATTTTCTCGGAATTTACTGCCCTTCTTAGCCATTTAATTGCATTTTATTGATCTAGGTGGTTCCTCAGAAAATTTTCTGTAAATCGAGTAACCGAAAGTACTTTGCCCTTTTACTCTGAATAAAATAAATATGAAACTAAAAGTCCTAACTAGTTAAAAATTTATATTTGAGGTTGTAGCTACCTTTGTATGCAAAATTAAGTATTAGGTTATAATCGTATAAGCGAAAGTATTACTTTATTTCAGTCATTTCTAGATATTATTCAAATTTTTCGTTTTTCGAGATTTTCTTGAAATCTGCTATGACGATTGTTGAATGTTTCGTAATTACATGATTGCGTTGTACATGAACTAAGTGGTTTCTCTAAAAAATTTCGAAAATAGAGTAACCGGAATTACTGACAGTATTAGTTGTGATCAACATATCTCAAAAACTAGACATCATATAAAAATGACAACTTACATGTAAGCTTTATAGCTTCCACGCATGAGACAGGAAGAATTGTGTTAAAATTGAATGACTCGTAGTGCTAATCATATTCCTGTATATTAAATATTTTTACGATTTCCTCAAAAACGACTATAATCCTATTTTTACCACTTACTAAAGTCTTAGGTCTTTGATGCCCTTTTACGCGAACCTAACGATTTTTCTGAAAAAATGTGCTAAAGCTAGTTAAAAAGATCTCTGGAGTTAAGCAGCGTTTTGAGTATCCAGTAATTTGGATGTGTGATCGTTACAATTGTCATCGCCAAAATAAACGTAAATGTATTATCGGCGAGATTTTGTACCGAGAAAAGGAAAAAATGTTAACCCTTAACGTTTATTGTATTTATTTTTATTACGAATAAATTTCTTGGTTACGAAAGTTGGGCGATTTCGATTTTTTTTATTCTTGACAAGTCATTTGGGAAATAGGGATATTTATTTGTCCTGAAGCTATTAAAATTTCCTAAAAATGTCTCCACTATTTTTTTCAATATCTTGAAAGGTTTTAGCGGTACTGTAGCTAATAGAGCCCTAACCAAAATCGTTGGTAGTTGCCACGAATTTTGCAGGTTTTTCTAGTAAAAAAAAGTACTACTTGTAGTCCTCATATCTTTGCTAAGCTATCCAAATTTAGGTAATTTAGCGAATAAAAAATATTGTAGAAAATGAATGAAATAATTATTGCAATATACCTCCCGTTAGTTGAATGAGCTTCTCTAATAAGGCTCAACTAACTCTAAAGGAGTCAAGAACACCCTTACGGGAAGCTAAATACAAATTCTCCGAAACCATTAGCATTGGCTTTCAGATTATCTGAAAGGTTGTGGTGACTTATATTGTACGCTGTTAGTCTTTCATCCTACGATTTAATTTTGGGCATTGTTTACCGATTATTTCATTCGCTTTCTTCAAATGATTAACCGTAACTAAGCTTCCAATATATTACATATATTACGATGCAATTTATTCATTTTATAGCGACAATTCCTATCACGTATTTGTACAAATAGATGACTTTAAAATAATTTGTCTTAGGTAAGAAAGCATATTTCAGATTTTGCTAAATTTTCGGTTTATATAAACAAAACGGGTATGCACCCTTTACACTTATATAATAACAAAGCATTAAAGAATGTAAAATTGCTGAAAATGCATTAACGCGAATGTAAATTAAAATATTTATTACCCGAATAACAGTAATGTCTTTGAGAACAAAAAACATAAAAGACAAAACGTTGAACTAAATATTTATTGAATACATAATTTAAAGGAGTTACAAAATCAGTTCCCTTCTTTACAAAATATAAAGTAGTTTTATTAAAAAGTTTCATGCTAAACTGTTTTATTAATCTTTATCACCAAACATGTATTGATTCGAAAGCATAATACGTATTTGGCAATATTAATTATAACAAAATTTTTAAAAACGCCAGAATTCCTGATGAACTCTAGAATACATACCTACTTAATTTGTCATTTTAATTGTATGGTTAGTTTTTAAATATTAAAAAATACTGCCATTACTATTTACTGGAATCAACAGACAATGAACAATCGTTGAAGTTAAATTCAAGTAAACGGTCATTTTCACTCGTTTCTAAGTTCGCCGGTGAATCGCAAGGAGTAATATCAACGTTTAATGAAGCATACGTATCATCAAAGTATTTGGCGTCTTCACCATATGTAACCTCTGGTAAAAAGGGTACCTCAACCTAACATTAATATTTAAAAAAAAAATTTAAGGTACAAAATTAAACTAAATACCTTTTTTAGCTCCAAATCACTCCAATTAATTGAATTAAAAAAATTATGCTGCTTCACCATTTCACAACCATTAGATCCTGAACCTAACCGACGCTTAGGATTTTTACGTAACAAACTTCTAAGTAAAGAATGTCCTTCTTCACTTATGTATGATGGGAATTCGACTGATTTCATTGTTATTAATTCAACCAGGATGTCATAATCTTTGCTGTAGAAGGGTAATCGTCCACTTAACTAAAAAATAAAAATTTAATAATAGTAATATAAGTTAAAGTAAATTTACCATTTCATAGATAACTACGCCAACTCCCCACCAGTCTACACATCTATCATATTCCAATCTTTGGATTACCTCGGGAGCCATGTATTCTGGTGTTCCACAGAAAGAACTCGTTGTAACATCGTGCATCATACTTTCTTTACACAATCCAAAATCGGTTAACTTTATATGCCCTTCCCGATCAAGAAGCATATTTTCCGTTTTTAAATCTCTGTATATAATTTCCTGTGAGTGCAAATAGGAAATAGCCGATACTGTTTCTGCGCCATAAAATTTAGCTCTGTTCTCTGTAAAAGGCCCATCTTTTGTTAGGTGAAAAAATATGTCACCACCGTTAGCAAATTCCATGACAAAACAAATAATACAATCAGTTTGAAAGGAATACTTCAAAGACTGTAATGAAATATATTACGTAAGCACTAAACTAAAGTTACAATTTTACCATCAGGAAGGGATGATGTAAAGTACGTAGAACTTTTGCTTCAGCTAATATGTGACATGTTTCATTTTTCTTAAAAATAAGTTCTTTTTTCACGACTTTCATTGCATATAAGTTTTCAGTTTCTTTTTCTTTACACAACAATACCTTTCCAAATCCGCCTTTGCCTATTACACGTAGAAATGCAAAATCGTTTATTGTTATGCGTTTTTTTGCAACACGTTTGCTTACATCTCCTGAAAAATCCGGCGTCGACTCGTTATTATGTGATAAATCGTTCAAAAGCATTTCAATTGATTGAATCCACTCTTGCCTATAATATAATTTGTTTTAGTTATGAAAATTTATTATTTGTGGTACTTTTATTTACACGAGATTATAGGTATCGACGCTGTAGGTTCGTTCTATAGAATTTTCAGTAGATTGACGTCTAATAATGAAAGTATAAGGCTTTGGTTTATTAGTTGATATAATTTCACACCCTTTTATATTAAAACAATCATCGTACTTGTACACTGACTTATCGGTTGGTTTACTTTTGAAACTCATAAAAAAACCATTACTCATTAAAATAGAATACCTAGAAAGTAAATTATGTTATTATAATCAATTATTGAAGATTAATTTACATACGTTCTCCTGCAGCACCTTAAAAAATGTCCTTTTCTAATTAGCCACCCTTCTTTTACTACGTCTTGTGAAGCTTCACTGATAGATATTTTTGAAGAAATGGCTTGTGCGGCCATATTTTTGAATTTAAAATAAATTTAAAATTCGCACTTATATTCTTACAATATGCACTAAGGTAGACGATGTGTACTCTTACATATTTAAAATACAAATAACTTTAAAGAAAGTCACTGTATGTTACCAACCCCAAGTATTTACTAAATCTATCAGATAAGATTTAATGACATTTAAATACCCATGGATTTTAATCCTTTAAGAATTGTTGTACAAATATAGAAATATTTATATACTATAATATTTACATTCCAAATTATTTCTAAATAGTTTTGTTTTGGAAATTTTTATTAATTAAATATTTAGTAAAATTAAAAGTTTATCGACTTGCATATGAAAGAATAATGTTACTGTACCAGATTATGCGTTTTACAATTAAATCTTTATGATGACTCAAAAAGTTAAATATTTACATTAACCTACATACATTATTATGTGTAACTATACGTAGCTTATTCAATTTTAATTGTTGTATAGGAATGCCATTTTTAATTTATGTAAAACCG
This sequence comes from Phrixothrix hirtus, assembly GCA_024586415.1. Taxonomy (NCBI): domain Eukaryota; kingdom Metazoa; phylum Arthropoda; class Insecta; order Coleoptera; family Phengodidae; genus Phrixothrix; species Phrixothrix hirtus. The sequence continues at coordinate 7,031 of JAHWXV010505999.1, read as the reverse complement.
CATTATTATTATTTAACTAAATAAATTACCTAATTTAAATGACATCCTAAAATTAATGCTTATCTATGCTATAACAAATTTTGTGGGAAATTTGTGAAGATACATATGTAATATTTAAAAAATAATTTTGATCAAAAATCACCTTAAAATAACCGGAGACTCAGACTGATCTGATAAATCAGTTCAAAGTTCGATATCGTTCTTAACTTCGGACTGCAAACTTGCATGAATTTTACAGTTATATTTACTCTAGGTAGCTAAAGGTAACTGCGTATTTGTTCATAGAAATTGCGCCTCCTAGAAGGGATTTTTTTTATCAAATTTGCCACAAACCTTTAACTATTGGAAAGTATTGAGTGATTAAGATTTGAAAGAATAATATGCAGTTGTTTTTTATTTTTCATTAATATATTGCCACCTCGGTTATTTGCTCATTCAATAACAGGGAAACGAATCCAATAGCATTTCCGATTTATGTGCACTGCTTTCTATTTATAGAAAATGGTATAAAGACTAGGAAAACTGCAAAATACTGTAATTTTTTTGTAAAATGAAAACGGCTAATGTACACTGCACTGGTGAAATACAGCAAATCGGAAACGCTATAAAAGATTAAAGATGTCAGCTTGGTCTACTGTACCCCAAGCAATTCAATCCAAAATCAACGGTGGGTTAGGTAAATTCCTTATTCTCCTATCCAATATCCTACACATACTCAATGGGGAAAGATCCAGAGTTCTTGGTTCAACAAAGTTCTTGGAATATGAGGATGGACATTGCATTATTAACACAGAGGGTCTCCAGCGTTTGAAGAAATGGAATAACATGGGGCTGCACTACTTCCTGAATAGATCGCAAGATAGTCAAATTGCCTCAAATCAAAAACCACAGGAGATCCGCTGTCAAAGGCAAAAGCAGCTTATACCATAACCCCCACAATGCAATTCACATGTCTGTCGATTACAAATTGAATACTGTAGCTTTCACCGCGTCGTTATCTAAACTTGATGCGGTTATCATGCATTCCAAAGCAGAATCTTGATTCATCACAAACACGACTTGATGCCGCTCCATATTCAACTGAAGTGCTTCTATGAATCAATCCAAGAGTTGTTTCTGGTGTAAAATCGTAAAAGCAAACACAAGATCGAATTAGCGATAAACAGTACGAAAATTTACTGGACGACCTCCACCTTGAAACCGTTTGTCAGGCTGGTTGTTGAAAAACAGAATCTAACGGTTACTAATCTTAAACAGCGGTCGTGATGTTCGGTTGTTTTTCTTTGCGCTTCAGCGCTTCTTCAATGACGTTCTTGCCTTTCTTTAAATCATACTCAACAAACTCTCATTGTCGTAGCATGTTTACTGCGCCTTCGCGCAAATCAATATTTCGGCCTGTAAGAATTGTGGCAAAATTAGAACATGTTAAATTAAAATAGCAGGCAAAGAGAAAAAGATTTCATGGCGAACGATGCAATGTCACTTAAAAATTACTAAGTAAAACAATAGAAGGAACCTCATTTAGATTATGGTTGCTTGACCACACGTCTCCAAATTTTAATTATTGAATACTTTTCAATATTGAAAGGTTTTTGTCAATTTTGATAAAAACTTCCAACAGCTTCTAGGTAGTGCAATATTTGTCATATACAATGAATATTCTTAATTGTGAATCAAAGATAATAAAAATGACTGAAGTTATAAAAATTACCTCTTCATAAAAATATGCGCTACAAACATACTTGCCATTTCATTATTGTTTGTCAGGTTATATACCCTTTAGTATGAGCTGTCAGTGAATTAAAAATTATTTTTAAAGATTCTAAATTACAATAAATTGGTTTGAGCAATTTAAAGAAATATTAGCTTGAAAACCAGCTTGACAATGTTCTTATTGTTTCTGCAATTATTTGAACAACAACGTTATAATTTTGTCAACACCTAACAACTGAGAACACTTATTTTTTGGTGAAGGCTTCATAACAAAAATATTTAATTCACATACCAAATTTCAAAATGGACCCCGTGCATATTTCTCAATTTAGGTCTAGTGGCGCACCGACCCCAAAACTTGTTATATCTATGTCCAATCCTTCTAATAGAAAGTCTGTTGCTTGTTGGAACTACCGGCAAGTATGTCCCATACCATCTCATTGTCAGCAGTTCAAACGACTTCACTGTTACGGCTATCATCGACTTAGCGTTACGCGTCCTAGTTGCTCCGAGTGTAAACCCACTCTAGCTTCTTCAGATGCTATAAAAAAAATGAATTTTGGATCAGATGACCGAATTTGTCATTCTGTATTCTCCTTGAACTCGTATGTACCTTTTCTTGTTTTAAACGACTAGTTCAAATACAAACTTGTCTTTATTCTTAGTTGTTCTACGAACAACGAACGTCCTTATTTAAAGTTATAATTATGGATAAAATATATTTATGATTATTGAATTCTAGTGCTTAGCGTACTATACCTGGATGGAACAACTTGCGTTTTCTAAAGTTGGAACTCCAACCTACTACTTTCGATCACTTTACCGTTACTAACAGTATTCATTGTGCTGTGTTAGGAGTATTATGTCTTCCGTTTAGTATTGAAGTACGGATTAAAACCGTTGATGTGTTGGTAATTCCTTTGTTTAAGCAATTACTTATACTGGAGATTGATTTTTGGAAACGGCTTGATATCGTTCCCGACTTCAGAAACGGGTGTTTGGTTCTCATGGGTCCTTGGGCGAAATTTTGGCCATTAAAACTAAATATGGACTACCTTTCGAACAATCTGGAAGGATTGAGACGCTTTTGTCATAGAAGTTTCAAAACGCATTCTCCAAAGACGTTTCAAGGTGCACTTATCTTGTACAACACGAGATTTGTACATCATCAGAGCCCATAAATCAACGTTATTGCCCTATCCACGGCCCTTCAGGCCCAAATCAATAAAGAACTTGACGAAATTCTTCAGTTGGGAGTAGTTCAGTCTTCTACCAGCCCTTGATCCTTTACTCTCGTATCGCTTTTGTATCGATTTTTGCAAAGTTAACGGTATAAAAAAAAGGATGCATATCTTTTGCCGTATATCTCATATATTTTGGATCACCTTTGCAACTCTCACTTTCTTTCCAGGTTGGATATTCGATCAGCATACTAGCAAATTCCGCTTAAAAGGGAATCGAGACTAATCTCAGCATTTACGGTATCTAACCGCGGTCTTTTCCAATTTACTGGAATGGCTTCGGCTTGCACAATAGCGGATCTGTGTTTCAGCGAGTTATCAATCATGTCGTCGGTACAGACTTAGAGCTCTACTACTTCTCATATATGGATGACATCATCACCGTTGCTCCCACTTTTGATAAGTGTGTTGAAATGCTGGAAACGCTTTTGTCTCGTTCATTTTCTACTGGTCTTACTATTAATCTGAACTACAATACGTAGGATAGATTTTGGATCGTAATGGTCTCCACTGACCCCGAGAAGGTATCCACGGTTCTGGGTTTGCTGAAGAATGTTAGTGATATCCGTCCTGTTATCGGCATGGAAAGCTAGTATCGTCGTTTCATCCCTAACTTTTCTACAATGGTTGCTCCGCTATCTACGCTTACTAGAAATAATGTAGTTTTCTCTTGGAACGATTACAAGCGTGCTTTCAACACGATTAAGAAAGATTTTGTTTCGATCTAAATTTCACTTATTCTGACTTTTCGTTACCGTTTGTAATACAAATAGATGCGTCCTATTCTGCTTTCGGCGCGGTCTTTTCGCAAAAATACGCTTATGGGGAGAACGTCACCGCGCATGCTAGTTCTTCATTATCTAAGATTGAGCGCAAGTACTCAGTAATAGAATAGAAATGTCTTTCAGTATTACATGTTATTGAAAAGTTCAAAATTTATGCGTAAGGGACCAAATTCACTATTATTACCGATCATCATTCTTTGTTGTGGTTAAACCGTTTACACAGTCTGTCCGGACGCTTCGCCTGTAGTTCTATACGTCTACAAGAACACTATTACGCGATCTTCCACCGAAAAGTAAGGATTATGTAGCCTCGACACTTTGTCACGTTCTCCGCAATTAGCTAACTTACTGTTTCTCCGATAACACCAGCTACTCATTCTTCTGATCACTGGTACGTCGCTTTACGCGATAAAGTCCGAAGTACTCCTCATAATTATCCGCGCTGGCGAATACACAAAGATGTTTTTTATGAAAATTTAACTTATAAATCTACTGATTTTGATAATCCTCAAGATTCCTGGTACCTAAGGATTCACGATGTTACTACTGCTAATCATACTGCCGTTTTCAAAACATACTATCGCATCGCCGCTAGGTAATTTTGGCCCAAAATGCGAGCTGACGTCGTTAGGTATGTGCGTCATTGTGGCGTGTATCAACGACACAAGGTTGAGCAGAAATGCCCATGTGATTTCTCCGCCCCTAGTGCTCGTCCGTCACGTCCTTGGCAAGTTCTTAGCATTGAATTGATAGTTCCTTTAAGGGATCGTCATATGTCTTCATTGCTCCTGATTACTGGATTAAATTCAATCCCTTCTTTCCCTTGCATGGGGCTATTGCCTCATAAATCATCCGTCTCTTGGAAGATAATGTTCTTATGATTTTCGGTACACCTCAATATTTGATCGCGTACAATGGTACCCAGTTTCACAGCAAACCTTTCAAGGAGTTGTGTGAACGCTATCGCACCTCGGTTCTTTATACGACGAAATATTATTCGGACGCCAATCCTGTGGAAAGGATAAACTGTGTTTGAAAACCATGATCTCGTACAAAACCAGCAATCAACGTATTTAGGGAATTAGTCTTGCTAAAATTCATTGCGCGATCCGTACGTCTAAGCATCAAATCATTAACATTACTTCGTATTTTGCTATGTTCGGTCGCGAGCATAATTTGTATCGCGATAATTTAGTAAAACCTTGGAAAGATGACTTGCCTGAAGATCCTGATTTAACTACCGCTCCTCTTCCGCCTGACCATTATGAATCTCTTTACTCGCACGAAAAGTCTCTCTTTCAAAAGGGATACGCGCACAATACGCGGGTGTATAATTTGAGACGTGTACTTAAAGTTTCTGTTGGTAACCCCGTCTTTCGATGTAATAAATGCTTACCAGGTGCTTCTGCCCATTTCTCTGCTAAACTTGCTCCGAAGTTTATATACCCATTTTCCATTGGGCGTAAAATTTCTCCCAGCACTTATAAACTTTTAAATTCTGCGAAGAGGTTCGACAACATGTGGTAACGTGTCCGAATTAAAACGATGTTTTGTTTTCTATTCGGGCTACATTATTACTGCCATAGTTTGATTATACCTTGCAATCGAAATTTCGGATACCGTGCCTGTTTTGTTTTGTTTTATTTATTTTCAGTTGGCATATCTCTGATTCATCAAACCTTATCTCCTTCAGAATTTTATTTTATCAGCTAACACCCTTGGATTCCTCGCGACGCATCGCGATGCGACGCTCCTCTACAACTGGTGGGATTTTCGACCTGTGTTCCGTTATTTTTCAGGAACTACTATGGTTGTGTTTCTGTTGGTTGGTCAAGCAATTTTCACAAGTTGAAGCTAACTTTTAAGAGATATTCTCTGTTCGCCTTTCTATGAACGGTTAGCAAACTTCTCTCAAATTGTTCTCTACCTAGTTCTTGTTAGTTTACCATTTTGGTCTTACTTTAGCCTTAGGTTCTCCCAGTTTACTAACGCGTAATCATTTCCTCTTTAAGCGCTGCTTAATGCGCTAACTTTTTCGGTCCCTCGTCAATTTAATTAATTGCATAATTAGGTTATGAGTTTTCTGAGCTTGGTCTCGAAAAGTATTTTTATCTCTCAGACTCTAAATGATATTCTTTATCGTATCTACTTATGTAGACAACGACTCCTTTTGGAGCTTTCATTAAACACTTGGTTAAGTGCTATGCTTTCACACCGAAACCATTCATTTAATTACATTCTTTTTTTGGGTTTTTAGTTTAGAATTTGATTTCTATTAGTTACGTGTTATTTTGCATTTAGGTTATTTTCTCCCACTCGCTCCTAATTTTAGATAAGCTCTTTGCTAGCTTCTCCTCTTGTTGGGGGGAGTGTATCGTTTTGTTTTTTAATCCGGACTTTTCATTAATATAGTAATGATTTTAAGAGGAAATAATCGTATTTAATACATTACACCTCGCATTGCCTGTGTGTATGTTTAGCCATATAGTATACATATTGGCATGCGCAAATGATAAGCGCATTATCTGGAAGTATCTTTAGCTGTACGGCGGTTACGCTATTTTGGCAAATGGGAATATTTGTCCTCGTAGAAAATTGTGCTCTATGTGTTAAGTAATTTATTTTCTAATCACAACATATTGCGGGTAAGTAATTGGAAGGGTATTTAGAACCCGTATAGTTATATATCGTGTTATTCTAGTTCCTCTGTGCCCTGGTTTTAAACCAAAATGGCTCATGCCAGACACGTATTTCGTGACGACACCAAAATCACCCCTTTCTAAGTACCAGAGCCTCGTTGTGTTCTGGCAGCTACTTGTTAAGAGGTAAATTAACCTTCATCGGCCTTGCGAGAACCTTCTCGCCTGCCGATTATTGGAAACTGCCTGCCTGCTTATGTTTGGGATCCGCATATTAGGTGCGTGCATTGTTAATTTCTTACTGGGCATTATCTGAGCTGCTTCTTTCTGGAGACGCAATATAGGTGTACCGAATTTATTTTATTTTTCTGGTTATTAAACGAAGTTCACTAACTGCGATCGTGAATAAAAATTTTATGTACTTTCGATAATTAATTATTGCTTTTCTAAATTCGTTTGCTTTGATTCTTATGGAGTAATATCAGCTACGTACAATCAGGAATTAGGTTTCTAGTGCATGCGTTATATGTAATAAATTCTTTTCGGTCATCAATTTTCAGTGGCGGCTCGTTCTAAAGGGCACAAGGGCACGTGCCCACTTAATAAATTATTCAGTCATTCATCATTCAGTCAGTCTATTATTCTTATTTTAC
>JAHWXV010505982.1:0-10412 GCA_024586415.1 Phrixothrix hirtus | reverse complement strand
ATATATATATATATATATATATATATATATATATATATATATATTACCTTGCGCATGATCAACTATTTTTGTTTGGACCTTTTTTCTATTGCAATTTTATCTAAAGTAAAAAAAAATATTTGTTTGAATTTAGGTAAATTTTTGTTATTCGGATAAAAGTAATTGGAGCACTTCGTGTACTTTTCGATGCTTGGTATAATTTTACTGATATCATACCTTGAAGATTAGGTTTTGCGCTAATTACCTGGATTGGAATATATTATCTATAACTTGTACTCTAATTACAGCTATTGCTTTAATATTGTAGGCATATTTTGCTATTCGTTTTCAGCTTCTGTTCATTATTTGTAACAGTATGCGTATGGAACCAAATTTTTTGAAGCCAATAAAGTTAACGCAAGAATTAGTCATGATAAATCTTGCATGTGATGGAGATATTGTAGGTGTAACCTTAAACGTTTGAAAGGTGCGCTGAATTAAGGCTCGTTGACGTTTGAAGGTAATTTAAAAGAACTTAAAGAAACTCTTGATGAAACTTCTGATTCATGTACTCAGAAATGGATCTTAAATATGTGGTTTCGTTTAGGTCATGTGTAAGAGCGCTTGCAAGAAATAAAATAGGATTTATTCAAAAACATCGTATATATAGAACTCATATTTATTTTAATTAAAACTAAGTGATGATCCATTTACGTATTTATTCCCGTTTTGATTGAAACAGACTACATATGCAGAAAAAATCTAGGCAAGCTGACATTACTGGAAAGAAAATAAAAAAGCTCAACTTTAAAATGAAAAAATTAGACTATGACACATACAACTGGTTTATTATGATATAACGTAATTAACTAGAAGCAAAAAAGCGCAATATTTGTAACTTATAATTATATTTCAAACTTTTATTCAACAAAATCGTTAACATTTCATGTACAGTTACATATACAATGTTACAATTTTAGCATAAAAATTAATTACAAATCCCGCTTTATAATTACCTACATGCAATTTTCTGTTATATTTAATACACAACAAACATCGTCATGTTTGTTTTATATCATATTACTTTGTGGTTTTTCAGTTTGGTTTTCTTAAATAAATGAATTTTATTTAAATTTGTTTCTCTTCCTATAAATTGAATATTTTTTAATTCCTTATAAGACTAAGAATTTTGTTGAAATATTAGCTAAGGTTAATCCGCTTTTATTAGATCATGACTATGAAATAATTATTTAAAATATTGAACCGAATCTAATTTTGTAGAATACCTATGTATTTAAATGCTGCTACCCGTATTATTCGACTTTTAACAAAAAAAGAAGGTTGTCTTATTAGAATTTATGACTGAAATATAAGCATCTTTAAAGGCCTTTAAAAAATTTAGTCAATAATAGTTTTAGTATTTTCTTACGATAACATTAACATTAATATTATTACTTTTATTTAAAATTACGCGATTAATAATGTTGTATAAAATAGGAAGTCCTTTACCTCGTATAAATATTAATCTTGTAATTTCGAATAAAAATATATTAAATTAATTTCATATTATGGGGTTATTAGATATGTATATATAAAGGTTTGATCAGTTTAAACATAAATATAGGTTGAAATTCTGTACTAAATTAAATTTGTTGTTAAAGTTTGGCCACACTTGTTTTGAATAAGAACCTATTAGATTAACATGCAGGTTCGAACTCTAAATTTCAATTCCAAATATTTTGAAAACTATACAATTTAGATAGACTGTTTACAGCCATTTTTGTCATGTATGCCAAGATGTATCTATTGTTAACGTAATGCGTCTTATATCCAGGACACCCTGTATAAAGATGTTATAGTTACTTTTACTTCAGTGACGAATATCTAAAATACTTTTGGTATGACGATTTTTTGTGGGAAGATCGAACAGCAGGCAGTAGAACAAATTGTTTGCGATATAATAAGTCTAAACTGGTAGCGTCCGTAACGGATGTAGGACCCTTGTGTCTATGATTTGATGTCAAAACATCAGTTAGATAAATCGACTAAGGAACACTTAGAATGGTGAAATAAGTAAAATTCCTCCATTTTATACTGGGTTCTGGAGTTCTATAGTTTATGTACACTAAAATGACTAATCGCCCTATCAGAGAAAGTGTCATCTGTGTATTCCTTGCAGCCGGTTCCTTTAATTGTGAAAATTCCTATATTTATCTTCAGTCTAGTTATGAAACTCTTTAAGTTTTCAATATCTATCACTTTTTTACCACTTCTTTCAGTTTTCAAACTACTGTCACTAAGGTGATTTACTGTAATATAGTCTGAAAGTTTGTTCAAAATTTTGACCAATTCCGTGTCAATCAAAGACGACTATATCATGTACTTTGATATAATGACAACATATCTTGTATGAATAAATCAAACTTCCCCTCGGATCTCAACCGCTCAGAATCTAAAATAGGAATGATTTTCCCATATGTCATTAGTAACTATATCTGACGATAGAAGAATACAGAGAAGCACCTTAAATTAGTATGCACTTTAGCATTATCAAAATTTAATTGAAAGTGTTTTAGGTCACTGAATTTAATTATTACTATTTAATAATGCTAGTAAATATACAGGGTCTCCCAAAAACGATGCGAAAGCTTCAGTTAAATTTTGTGTCCCTACAAGGGCTTAACATAAAACTACAGGTCAGATTTCTCGTAAGAAAAAGCCAAAGTTGAAATTTTAATGCAAATTTCAACAAATAAATAAGAAACTCTGATATAAAATTTAAAAAAAAATGTTTTCACGATCGTTCTAAAATAAATAACGTTAATTTCCGCTTTAGTTAGTAATAATTCTCTTTAGAAGTGTTAATAGTCACACCTTTTAGATACATAGAAACTGACAACGCAATTGCATGACAATTTTGACAAAATACTTTAAAAGTCTATTCGACTTATATAAAAGTTCGAGACTCTTTTGCTGGGACATGTCAGCAGTTTGATATTCAGCAACTTTTCGAAGTTTTATTCATATGAAGAAACTAAATAGATATTCTAGAAAGCTTATCAATGACGTTTTGTCATTTTACCCAGTTCTTGAAAGCAACTCCCTGATTTTTTCGCATCATTTTTGGACATATTGCATATTACTGGTTTAGGAAGAAGTTCAGCGACTTGCAAGTTCCGACTTCCTTCAAAATTTATTTTAATTTTAAACAAGTTTGTAGAAAATATTTCGATTCGCCTGGTAATAGTAATTGTAACAAAATTCTAAGTACATTAGGTTCACGTGAAAAACACATTAAACTTTGAAACATCAAGATTATGAACTTAATGTGAAGAAATGAATTTCGAAAGCTATAGAGCGTTAGATTCAGTGGAAATCAAAGTAGATGCACTAGTAATAGAAACAATTAATTCAACGCCAACCAGACAACTATATGTAGTATTTATAACCACATTAATCGTAATAGTAAATTATGTAATGATTTTAAGTAATATTTAAGATCTTAAGAAAATTCTGAACTAGCATTGGAAACGATAAAGGCATGATGCAAACAAAACAACTGGATATTAAAGAGCTAAAAACTACAGAAAACTATAGGTGTATCTAGAGAAATCCTGGTATTTATAAGTAACTAAACTTTAAAATGGTCACATATAAGCTAACAAAATTAATGGGCATGAAAAGGGTGTTTAACAGCTAAAAATGTAAATTTCATTGACTAAACGTAAAAATGAATAATGAAATTCCGAACATACCAGAAACTGTCGAAAGGTAAATAAAAGGATGCCCTCGAAAACACGTCTTTCATTCATGGTTACGAGTACAGTGAAAACATTACGCAATTGACGTTCTTAACTTTAAGAACGTTAACAATTCCAATGGGGAAGATCATGTATCCTACAGCGATTCTGACTTCTTATAAATGAGAAATAAGCTATATTGTTTGTGGTAGCCGCTTGTCCACAAGGTCACGACCGACAAACAATGTTGAGTAGTTAAAATTATATTGAATAGCCAACATGCTTGGGTTCTCCACTAAAATAATAACAATATTTGTTTATTGAATAATAACGAAGTGGAATCATGCTTAAACAAAGTAATGAATTATACCAATCTATTAAAGTCAATTTAATGTTACATGTGATGTAATATTAATCGCCGTATCGCTAAAATTCACACCTATATTTAAATTACTTGGCTCACGGTCTACAATTTAATATTAAATTTAAGAAGATACCGTCCAAAACACAATCACGTGATAATAAGCGTAATGGTTTAATTAGTAGATAATCATCTATTCAGTTTAGCACGTATGGCAATATAATGTGGGACAACATGGTTTTGTTTTTATAAAATTACTGGCATATATTCGTGCCTCAATCATGAAAACATTGGAGTCATTTTATTCCCAGCATTCCATAAAATTATTGGGAGTTACGAAAAAATGAAAAATATAAATTGTTTGTTTTTTACAACTCTATCTACATACAAAATTTGTTCCCATTCTTGTGTAACGCGCTGTGTTAAAACCCATGGAACCTGACTATTTACGGGGCTTATATTGGATGACTAAATAGGAGTGCATATTGATATACAAGTCATGTAGCAAGGATTTAACCTAGGGCACCATAATGATTGTCAAGTGGTTTAGTTACTGATTTTGTACCAAATATTAATTAAAAAACTTTATTTTAATTGTATTATGCAGATATGTACTGTGGTGCGCCTCATGACTCACTTTACCTGCATAACAACGAATGCATATGGTCACTTAATAAGGAAGCGCTAATGCGTGTTCATTTTCAACTTGCATTTGAGTACGTCATTGTACAGCTTATTTTCCTAGGATACGATAATTTTTAAAATAAGCGAATCAGGCATTGTGCACAGTTTGGTTGTTCCTTGGCAAAATTCGCTTATAAAGGTTATTTGTAGAAGAAGAGGGAGGTAAGGGGGAAACTATGATTTTGGTAAATAACAGTCTTAGGCACGTGAGATGTCATTAGAAGGAACTTATCGGGAAAAATTCAATGATGTAAGTTTTGACAACCAAGCCAAAATTTATAGGAGATATACATCAAAATTCGGATGAAATGAGACATCACATAAAATCATTCCATGTAAAGTCAACTAAAGTGAGCTAAAACAAAATTTGAGTAGAAGGGCTCTAGCGGTGGGGTTTGGGGTATTTTGCGCTCTCATTATAATTATTTTATCGCCCATGTGTACGCCCAGATATTTAGCCGTATTTTCATTGATTACCAAATGGAAGTAGCTAACTCCTTAGTACCTACATATGTATAAGCTATAAAAATTGCTTACCGTAAGCTATCACCCATTTCTAATATGTGGCACATGAAAGAAACTGTAATTAAAATGAAGCGAAAGTTGATTATTGTCATTATTTAGGGGATAAGTTAATCCTCAGGATAAATATGCATCATTATGATCTTTCAATTAATATAAAATTTAAATTCAGACTTTATCGAATTAATCCTTTTATGTCTCATTCAGACTTCAAAACGATCGAATGTGTTTACTTAAATGTATTGCCCTTTCTTTATAGGTTATTTCTTACTACAGACAAAGCAGTTGATTAAATGCTTATCATTTCCTGTCATAAAAGAGTAGTAGAGTAGTATTTGGATCATTCTACAAAATAACTCGGAGGGCATGTTTCGATAAACAACTTTCTAAGACAAAGTGTACATAATTTGATTTTCTTTGAATAAACTTACTACACCCTTTTACTTTTATTAACTTTTATGAGCATTGTCAAACATCAATAACACATCTTCTTATTTACTTGCGAACAACTAACAATAAATACGATTGTAAACAAGTTTAATGTTACTTCTCATTTTGACGATATCAATACTTGTATTCTATGGTGATCCTTTTGTACTCATATACACGTTAGAAATTTAAACTTAACATACATTGTACATATATTTTTTGTCACCTTCACAGTAAAAGAAGACAAACAAAGATATCTTGTAAAATTGAATCTGCTCGCAGAAACGAGCGTTGCTTAAATTTTATAAAGTAAAGTGACAGTAGGGGAACTTCCACCAGAAACGATCTACAAGAAACGCGTCATCCTGCAGCTACCCGTTTGTTTCAAAGTGTTTGATCTCAAACAAAAGTTGGGTATTACGTAACTTTATTAAGGTTGTCTTTGTATTTTGTGATCAATTTAAGCGATGTTTGGGGTTTTTATAGCCACCACAGAAGTTTTTCCAAATAGCTTTTGATATGCATTAACATAAATCGAACACCCCAAAGTAGACATCAATGGAGTATATCACCTATTCCCAAATGAGCACTTTACAAAGTATTTAAGAAAATTTATACACCATAACTGATTTTGTTTTTATTCTATTTTATCATATAGTTAATAATTTGACAATGCCGATAATAAATATTTTCATTTTCTTTGATGCCGGATTTGAAATATATGCATGCAAAAATTAAAAACAAAACATCATTTTAAAATACATCATATTTTTTCTCATATTTGAATAACTCGTACATAAATGTGACAAAATATCACGCAATAAATAACAGACAAAATACACAAATCACGTTAAAATAACAAAAAGCGGCGCAGCGTGCCGCTGGAGAATTTCAATGAAAGTTCTAGTTTTCAGTTCTTATGCGATTATATGGAAATATTTAAAATTTAATATAATTATATTTTTAAGATGGACGCATTTTACTACCCTTTACCTCATCTTGATAAATTATTCAAGAAATGTAGCTAACACATTTATCCAAAAACCCAGTGCAAGACACCATGGATTTCCTTTACCTACTGTAAATCGAACTTCTAGCTACACACCTTAGTTATAATGCTGATTCATGATATCGTTAAAGTAAAAGCCTTTACTTGATTTTGTAAATCTCAGTTAACATTGCAAAATTCTAAAGTGGTCCACAAACCTATGTTAGCTTCAGTTAACATTGCTTCTAATTTAGACGCATTATGCCATATCGTGATGTAATATTAAAACTAATATCGGTTTGTATTTTAAAATGAAAGAAGTGAGCCGCTATTGTGGATGAGTTTCCTGCTTCTTAAGGTAATGTTCGTTAGATTTTTTACATAGACTGCATGCAGTGAGAGATGAAACTTTGCACACTGTTGACGGAACATACTCTAGAAGTAATCGCATATATGAGATCTTCATTAGAAATAAATGTTTGTAGAGTTTCAAAAAGATGTACGCTATTGATTATATGGTCAAGTGCAACAGTTATGCAGTTTATATGGCCCACTTAAGGCGATTTGATTATGTAGATTATAGTTTGCCTTGTCAAGTTACAGGATACGGAATTTTAAATCATATGTATGTATATAACCTTTTTTTTATTTTAGTACATTACTGAAAGCAAACTCCAAAAAGTATATCTAGGCATTTATAATTTAAAATTAGAGATTTTTCTAAAATAGTTAGACTCAATTTCTTGAAAGAAGAAGAGAAGTGGATCAGTATCGATGAAATTATGGTGCCGGATAATGCCCAAGAAGCCAAAAAAGTGGGCAATAAAGATGCTTGTCAGAGCGGATGTGCCGGGATTCGTGTATGATTTTATATTCTATCAAGGCGACAAAACATTTTTGAAACATAGCTTCCCAAAATAATTGTACTAGTCGATTAGGGATGTCTCCGCTAGTAGGATATTTTGATAACTTGGTTTTGTCTATTTAATAGTCTATTTGCGAGATTGTAATGGAATTATTTTGCCAGGGATTATTAGATCCAATAGACTAGACGGCTGTAAATTTAATAGTTACAAGGAGCTAATAAAAAAGTGCAGGGGGTCATATGAAGAGCAGTGCGACAACAAAATGCATTACCATAGCCAGCTCATACATATATCGGCGCAGAACCTCTGTCTACCATAAAAAGGTACTAAAAAAATACAAAGGCCAAGATGGATGTCCTGTGTCCCCAGATTCTAGAACAGTACAATCGACATATGGGCGGTGTGAACTTCACGGACATGCCACGCACAGGACTGGCTATAGAACAAAGTATGCTGTATATGCATTTTTTGTAACTACTTGATGTTTGTGTGAATAACGCTGATATATAGGAGCGACGACCTCAAGGTCATAAATCCTCCTATTCAAAACACTTACCACTAAGGAAGTTCCGTCTGAGTATTGCCAACGGTGTTCACATTGGTAATCGTAAAGGTCGACCATCAATTGCGTCTCCTACATTTTGCAAAATTAAAACTCCTATTATGACCATGCCATCGGAAAAAACAGGCTAGATCGATCATTTTGCAACTTTTGAGGCCAAAGAAAAGGTGAAGGTGGTATCGTCATCGTGGTTTGCCACAAGTGCAATATGAATTTATGTTTATTCCGAAAAGGAATTGTTTTTGATTTTCATATGCCAAATAAGTTTATTTGATTGTTTGTTTTAGAATTGTAATCTTTATTTATGCATGCTTATACATATATAAAATTTATGCCTATTTCCTTTTCTATTATAATAAATATTTAACTCATGATATTGATTTTAATTAATATAAGTTGGAAATTTTAGATTACGTTATGCTTGGCAGTGTTGACTGAGATTAACATTTATATAATTTTGTTTCTTAATAACTTTTTGTCAAATAGAAGCCAGAATGCCTTATATTATGCCTGTAACATCTAAAATTAACGCTAAAATATTTTTCTGGACGATCATTACGGTTTGCCAAGCAAAGGGTTAATAGTTTGTAAGGTAATAAATTTAATGGTTTAAATAAAATTTATAAAATCATGAACTTTGCTTCCTTTTCATTATTTTTATGTATTTATTTTTAATTTACTATAACGTAAAAAGCAAAATGGATGGAGATGCCACTTGATTATTTAAATAATAATTGTAAATCATTAAATGCTTGTTTTGTTTTGTTTTTTGGCTGAGAATTTGGAATACGAAAATTCCCTTGGTCCTGTTGGCTTCAATTACTATGATCATTCCGCCATGTCTATTGGAATTTTGCCGAATCTGAAGCAGTTCCATCGTCGGTAGGGATTCATATTAACACGGGATCTACGATTTTAGTTCTTCATCTGTGAAGACGGCGGGTTTTTAAATTTTTTTCCGCTGAAAAATTTACTGACCTCGATCGTATTTGAACCCGCGTCCTTTGAGCATAGAGGCAAGCATGCTACTACAGCAACCGAGGCCGACAAATGCATGTTTCAAAATATTAGTTAACTACTCGAGAATAGTAACCTCAACACTCATCCATTCATACCCCTAAATACTTTGTTACCAACTTAATTCAAGTGGTAGTTTTGGTCCTTTGACTTCTATAGCTTCCCCAGAAAAACAAATTTGATCACACAAAAGGACACTAAAAGTATAGAAAGTCTAAAATGAATTTTTAAAATTTCTACAAATCTACAACATAATGAGGTGGTACGCCTACTCTAGTTCTAAAAGAAAAACAATTGAAGGGTAAATCTGTATAAACCTAAATGCGAATAATATTTATAACTACTAATTTTGAACAAGTTCAACATACTTGTAAATATAGGCTCTCGTTTTTGACCCCCGCCCCCCCGGGGGGGGGACTTTATTTCCTTATTTAGTGTTTGTATTGTACTGTATGAGTCAGTTGCCTATGTAAATTAGGCAACAATGATTAAATCCTTTAATAATGGTTTTACAGTGCACAACTCGGTGATGTGTTGAGGACAGCGGGTGGCGGAATGTACCACTGGGCGTAACTTACTTGCTATCTAACAACGGGCCGAACTGAACTGAATTTGATTTTCTGTTGATACTTATATTTAAAAATTAATTATTGTGGTGATTATTTAATATACTAATATTGATTTACAAGTACCCCAGTACATATTATATTTATGCATAGGAGATTCTCTAGACACCTTTGGTATTTATATAAAGTTATTTAAGAGTAAATGTCTATTATAACATGTTTTGTCGAAATCAAAAGAATCTCAATTGTATGGAAGTATTGCACTTTAACAATAATATAAACATAAACTTTAGTATGTCACATTAAAATAACTTAACTGCATAATAAATATAATGCCAAACATATACAGTATGAAAAAAAGTGAATATATTGCTGACCCACTGTGGTTTTATTTTACTTCACGTTCGTAGTTACAGCGAAGTTTCAGTTCTGGTATTTATGTCTTGTTCATTTTATTTATGGGAATTTAAAACTATTTATAATGTAAATTAATTATTACAGCCGCGTTAATGATTATGCCCGTGTAAATAAAAGGACTCGCCTGTAAATAAAATACTGTTTAATAAGTTGAGGATATCGCTACATTTATTTAATAAAACCTCGCAAAATTCCATTATAATACAATTTAGTTATTTGTACTTTTTAATCATATAATAATCCATCTTTACTCTAAGGGATGCTATGTACACCTAAACACT
>JAHWXV010505964.1:0-10469 GCA_024586415.1 Phrixothrix hirtus | reverse complement strand
TATATTTTAGGTATTTAAAAATATTTTAGAAAAATTCATTCCCTGACTGGGATTTGAACCCAGGACCCTTGGCTTTACGCGCCAATGCTCTACCAATTGATATAATATATATATATATATATATATATATTAATTTCTTTTGAAAGTCTAAGGTCTGTGAATTAAAACTTGACATATTGTAGTTGAGTGGTTTCTCCATTCATTTTTTATCTAAGTTCAAATTTGCACGAAATCGTGACAAGCTATCTGTCTCACTTAAAGGCAATTCTCTTACTTAGACATATAATGCCCTTTCATATAATTAAGACAGTTTCTCAGAAAATTTTTCGTAAAACGAGTAACCGGAAGTACTTTTACCATTAACCATGAATAAAATAACTATGAAACTGAAAGTCCTAAATAAATGAAAATTTATATTTGAGGTCCTAACTACATTTAGTACAGTACAACTTTATTTTTGTTATTTTTAGATATTTTCCGAATTTTTCGGTTTTCGCGATTTTCTCGAAATTGGCCTTTACCATTTTTTTAAAACTTATTGAATTTCTTGGCCATTTAATAATCTATCATATAGTGTACCCTATTTCTCAGAAACTTTTCCGTAAATTGAGTAACCAGAAGTACCTTCATCGTTAACTCTAAGTAAAATAACTGTGCAATTAAAAGTTGTAGCTGAATGAAAATTTATGTTTGTACTCGTAATTGCATTTATATGCCAAATCAAGAATTTGGTTAAAATCAAATAACCGGAAGTCCCACTTTATTTCCGTCATTTTTAGATATTTTCCGAATTTTCGTTTTTCGCAATTTTCTTAAAGCTTAGTATATTTCTTTGCTATTTCATCCCATTGTATAAGAACTAAGCAGTTTCTCTAATAAATTTTCGAAAATCGAGTAATCGGAAGTACTTGCTTAATATATTAATTGTGAACAACATATCTCAAAAACTAAACATCATATAAAAATTAAATTTTATATTTAAGTTTTTATCTTCTGCACATGAGATGTCAATAATTAAGTTAAAATCGAATGACCGGAAGTGCCACTTTATTCTTGCGATTTTTAATTTTTTTTGTGATTTTCTCGAAAACAGCAATAAATTTTTTTTAAAGCATTATGGTTATTATGTATTTAATACCCCTTTGCGTGAACGTGATAGTTTTTCTGAAAAAATGCGTTGAAGCACCTTATCGGTGAAAATTTCCGGAGTTAAGCAGCCTTTCACCTGCCCAGTAACTTGGATGGGTGACCGCTACAATTATCGTTTCTAAAGTAAACGTAAATAATAATTTAATCATTTGTAGACACTTTGCATATCTATGTGCGTAAGAGAAAGTCGTGTGTTGTCACATACCAGATTTTTATATTTCTTTTTAATATTTCCGAAATTGAGTAATAAATAATTTCAAATTATCTACGTACAGTTGAACAGCTTGTAATTGTTTTCAATTTTTTCAAACTTTAACGTATTCCAAAGGGATATTCTGTTTTTTTATTTTTTCAATAAAGTTTTTAGTTTAAAAATAATGAAAAGGAAGAACAAACTAATTGTATAAAATAAGTTTTTACCGTTTTTTGATAATTTTTACTTCCACAAAAAGTATTTGAAATGTGGATAATAAACATGTTTGAAAACGTACACAACTAAATCTAACTTAATAAATCAGAATGGAGTTTTTTATCAATTTCAATTACGCTGATTGTTTACCAATACACGATGCAATGATCTGTAATATAAGTAGGATGAAATAGACCTACGTAATGTTACCGCAAACTGGTATAAGACTTGTGACAATATATAGTGCAAATCAGAAGTTCTCAAAAAGTTTTCCAAGAATTTTCTAAATTCGATTGTGCCCAAATTAAAAGCTGTTTAATTTTTTTTTATTATTATTTTGTGAATATATGGGGCATAAGAAATAAGTAGTTAAAATATCTGAAAGTATTTCAAAGCGGAGATTTCAGAACCCCCTATCTATATCTACTCTAGTAATGTAGTTTATCCAAAATATTAATTTTAGGAAAATTGTTTTTATGTCAATTACTAAATAGTAAAAATATCTATGCGGGCATGCCTAAATGTTCTTTTAGAGAATGCTCTAAAGAGTTTTTAACTGATTGCAGCAAAGTTATTGGTACTTGCGGAATTTCTAAATTTACTGTAGGTACACTATATCTTCTTCTAACAAAATAATTTTCAATTCTATTTTTCCAAAATTATAGTTGTTGAAAACTTTTACATCAAAAATTTTTATTATTTAATAACACTGAAATTATTAATGAACAAATTCCTGAAGTCAACTTTCTTTTACAACATTTTTGTATATTTTAATTTTAATGTTATAAAACCTATTTCATTAATTCATGTTACAATAATATATTTCCATTTATTTTTCTAGTAGCTTAGTTTATTTTTGTTCTAACAAAAATAGGTTTTCAAAAAGGTTCTATTTAATTTATTTTTAATGTTAATTTTCTATTTTTATTAAATTCTTAATTTGTAACATACGTTTAGCTTGGTAAGTTAATTTTCAATTATTCTAAAATTGCATTCTTCTTCAAATTGTTAATTTTTTAGTTCTGTTTGTGATGTTGATTACTTCTTTTTTATGAGAAGTTAATAAATCTGAAAATTGTTAAATAATTTAATAAATTAATTTTGGCGAAGGAAGACAAAAACTAAATATTTTTTAGACCAAAATAGTAATTCTAAATGTAAAATGTATAGATTCGACATTTTAATGAAGGTGAAGAATATGTAACTGGTCCACTGTAATTTACAAAAGTACCTACATTTATTTCCGAATTTGAAGCCAACTTTATAGAGTTGCGATTGATTTGTCTTGATTGATGTTAAATTTATTTAAAATTGGAATTTCATTAATGCGGATCAAGAATAAATGTGCACATGTTATTTCTGTATTCAAGCTGAAATAGTTTACACTGCCATTTTGTTTAACGATTTGGCTTACCAAACGTTGTTGCTCAGGAGACTAAATTTAATACTGATGTAGCAATATAAATTGTATAAATGAAATTTATGGATAGGCAATCAACTTACTGTGTTGTCGACGTGGATAAGTCGAAGCAAAGAGATGTGTGCATACCTTTTAATTGAGAATTTTATAAAATGCTTTTTATGGATTATAATAGTAAAAATATAAAGATAGGATAATTTTCCATATAAGTTATGAGTTGTCACTTCGTAGTCATGCTATAAATACATAATGTATAGGAATTTATAAAGACAAGAAATAAACTTAATAGTGGCCACAGCTCTTGGTTTAGGGCTTTATTTATAAAACTTAAATTCTATAAGGTAAAATAAAAACTGGTGCAAAGAAATTAACAGAATGTTAAACGAATCTAATTTTTTCATTAGTGCACGTCAACATCCCTAATGGCAGTTTTTCTGAATATATTGAAAATCCATATAATAAAAAATATAACAAATACATCTGCAAATTTTACAGATGTTTATAGTAGATAATATTTATAACATATATGCAAATCTAAAAGCTATTTAAGTGGCAGAAATTGCATTGTTTCGTTAAAGGTCGCGGCGTTAATAAACTAATAAAAAACAAAAATAGTTAAAATAAACCATCGATAATTTAACAAAATTCATTAGTTAAGATGCTATTTGATGGGGTTATTATAGCAATGTAATTATATTAGAAATCTTAATTAAGGGATGAAGAAACGTTCGCTAAGGGGACAAGAGAACGAAGTTAATTAATATATTCTGTAGAATATTTTACGATAATCATTAAGAGAAAAGTGTTTATTTTGAAACTTTCCACTTAAAAGTGAGTTGGTTGCAGCTGGTTCAAAGTTTGTAAATGCTTATCATTAGGATATTTAACCAACACCTGGGGCAAAATTTTATAATAAAGCCCGCGTTATGTTGAAAATTGAAATTTTTGTATAACTTATGAGACTTCTAACAAAATTTTAATTCATTTAATAAAAGTTTAGCTATATACAAGATATATAAGTATTTAAAAAAACACATTAATCATAATTATGTATACCCTAAACTTTTACATATTTCTGCACATCCTCTTTGTCTTTCCTGTATCTATAATGTTTTAAAACCTGAAACCTCTAATAAACGGATATTTCACTTGTTAAACCAAATATATTTTTTAGTCATTTTAATAAAAAAAACAACTTAAGATTTTTAATAAATTTATTTACACCATTATCTGACTGAACTTTCTAAATTATTGCTCACAATTTTAATAGCTCAATTTTATACTGGAAAACTTTATGCAGATTAATCACTTTTTGTATCAAGGTAATAAAAATGGCAACTAACTATAAGCTGGCCACGAAAAACTGCTATCAACATATGATAACCTAGCTTTCATTGTCGAGTTGTAATCACAGCTAATTTGATCCATTCTCTTATTGAAATATTTGAAATTTTTAACCTAGCATAAAATCGAGCACCGTACTGTGATCAACTCTCTCGCTAAAGAGGGAAATTCAGCAAAAGAAATAAATAAGTGCATGTCAGCGGTTTATAGCGCATCTGGTCCATATTACGAGACGATAAAATGTTGATCAAAGCAATGTAAACGAGTTAAGGAGTCTAATAGATGATCTTGGCAGTTGTATTTAAAAAAACTGAAGAGTTTATTCAAGAAACCGGGAATTCGGTTTGATCAGATTGTTGAGAGTTTATATATGAATAAAGAACGAGTTTGGAATATCATTCATGAGTATTTAAACATATCCTAGATTCCACGAATGCTGACACTCTTCAACAAACAGCAACATGTAGAAACTTCTTAGTAATTTTTAAACCTTAGTAAGCGCCAAAAAGGAACTTTTGTTGAGAAAATTGCAATCGGGGATAGAACTTAGATTCATCATTTTAATCGCAAAAACAAATAAGAACCAATACAATAGCAACCTACAGATTCTCCATCGCCAACCATCTACAGGTGAAGTAATGACCACTATAGTGGTTCTCAGAAAACGTAGCCAAACTATGAAGACATAATTCAACTTAAATGAAAATCGGTATTCGGTCAGGATAGGTCCCTGATTATGAATCGGAAACCAAAATTGCGAAACATAGAATATTTACTGGAGTATGCGGATTTATACTCGAAAAAGGTATCAATTCTGTACAAAAATTAGTGTTTAGATTTTTCAAGGTCGCACATTACGAATCTAAAGTTAGAATTACGAGATGCAAACTTAAATAAATAAATTTAAACTATATTTCACGTTTAAATAGTTTTATAAAGTTTAAAAAAGAACGTAGATAATGAGAGATAGCAATGAATAAAATTTATTTAAATGTAATTAAAATATATAATTTTTAGTACCTTCATCATCCAAAACATCAGTAGATCCGTATGTACTTATTGTGTACCAACCTTGTACAGATGGTGAATTAATAAATTTATTGCATCTGGTAGTCCAGTCAATGAATGCCCAAATTGGGGTTATAGAGGACATGGATTGGTGGAGAATTTTTCTCTTGAGGAATGTGTTGGGGGTAGTTATGAGGTAAAAATATCCTTAGCCCAGCCACGTCATGGGAGGAAGAGGGTGGAAAGGTCTATATTTTCGGTTTTTCGCTTATAACTCGGAAAGGGTGTGTCGTAAAATAAAAAGTGTTTATTACGAAATAAAAGATAATTAAATTTTCTGCAAGAATGTTTATATTCATTTTCTTTCTATGTGTTGTAGTTTCTGAGATATTCGCCAGCAAAAATGGATAATTTTCGAAAAAAAATTTTTTACGTCACATTTTTGGTCAATTTTGTCCTTGTGACTCCTCGGCTTTATATTTTACAGAAGAGTTGTCGCAAAGTAAGTTGTAGAGCACTAAATTTCCTTCAAAAATATGTATATACTTACTAATTTATCTTTGACAGGTTAGAATTTACAACTATTTGAATTTTTCGGATAAACTTCGTGATCTCAACAAAACTAAACTTTCGTTATTATCATTTTATTTATGTATGAAAAAACTTTATTTTAAGAAAAATCTTTCCTACCATGGGCAAATTGTAGTTGCAGCAATTTGAATAATTAATTAATTATTAATTTCGAAAATCGAAAAACCGGGAAGAATTGTAAGGTTTTAAGAAAAAGAAAGTTCAAGTTAATTTCGAGAAATTAAAAATGTTTATTAAAATTACAAGAAACATGACTTCATAAATCATATCGCAACAAGCATTGGACGATGCTAACGTGTTGATTGTACGCACTGCTATTGAATACTCCATAGCAGAAACATCCAGTGTGGCCGTCACTGGGGAAGATGTGGCAGTGATGCTTACTGCAAATACTCCACCTGGCTGCAATATTTTATTTATAGAATCAAGTACAGGAAACTTTCCAATACATGTTTACTCCATGAACCAAATGCAACAGCTGGAACTGAAACAAATTCTGTTCCTACGTGCTTTTACTGAGCGCTATTCAACATCTGCAGCATTTCGGAAAGGTATACTTAGTTTTATAAAACTTTACCAAAAACACCCTGATGTTCGAAGAGCACCCGAAGTGTTCCACAACCCCTCCCGCTCGCTTGCTGATGTTGAGGAAGCTGAACAACTATGCATACTAAAATGGTACGGTGCTCCAGCAAAAGAAATCCGCAGCAAATATGAAACCAGTTCTCCCATCATTTTCACCAGGCGGGTAGTAACAAAAGGGCATTCATTTCGCACATTTCACCAATGCAACTCTGGTTAGGAAACCAACTACCCCCAGAGTTGTGAGGTTGGGAGCATAAGGCAAACTACCTAGATCCGATGCTGACCAAAGACCCAGCAGTACCAAAAGAAATTTTGGACTTAATCTCCTGCAACGTCCAATGCTTGTTGCGTTGTGCTTTATGAAATCATGTTTCTTGGAATTTTAATAAAAATTTTTAATGTTTCGAAATGAACTTGAACTTTTCTTTTCTTAAAACTTTAAAATTCTTTCCGGGTTTTCAATTTTCGAAATTAATAATTAACTAATTATTCAAATTGCTACAACAACAATTTACCTAGGGTCGGTAAGATTTTTCTTAAAATAAAGTTTTTTCCATACATAATTAATAATGATAATAACGAAAGTTTAGTTTTGTTAAGATCCGAAAAATTTATAATTTACCTAGGGTCGTTAAGATTTTTTTTAAAATAAAGTTTTTTTCATACATAATTACTGACGATAATAACGACAGTTTAGTTTTGTTAAGATCGCGAAATTAGTCCGAAAAATTCAAATTACTGTAAATTCTAACTTATCAAAGATAAATTAGTATACATATTTTTGAAGGAAATTTAGTGCTATATAACTTCCTTTACGATGACTTTTCTGTAAAATATAAAGCTAAGAAGTCACAAGGACAAGATTGACAAGAAACGTGTGGTAAAAAAATTTTTCGAAAATTATCCATCTTCGCTGGCGAATATCTCGGAAACTATAACAAATATAGAGAAAATAAATATATATATTTTTGCAAAAAATTTAATTCTCTTTTATTTCATAATAAATACTTTTTATTGTACGACGCACCGTTTCCGAGTTATAAGCGAAAAACTAAAAAAATGGACCTTTCCACCCCCCACCCGCCCCTTAAAGCTCCTGGGCTAGGGATGGGGACTTTTAATATTTTTACCTCATAACTACCTCCAACACATTTGTTGAGAAAAAACTTCTCCTCCAATTCATGTCCTCTATAACCACTTCGTTAACTGTACGGACTATGGGGATAAACTCATTTTTTAGGGCAATTTACAAATTCTGGAAATGTAGAGATCAGATGCTTTTGTAATTAGTCCTTAATATCAGAGAAAGGTTTTCATGATCAGACTCAATCTAAGAAAAACGACTTGCAGGAACGGACCATGTCAAATTGTGATAAAATGTCAACGTTTCGCCCACTTTCGTAAAGGGATTCATCAAGTCAATAAGATATCGCTAGAAGCATAGTAACTCTACTTCTAAAGCAAGTTAGAAGTAAAACTTCAAGCAATAACGAACGGAAATGGAGTACTGGTATTTATAATAATATCGATGAAAACGGTTATGAGCAGGATTTTTTATCCGATCATAAAATTGTATTCGATCAGACTTCTGTTATTTATAAACCTCGTTTATTTTCTGAAAGAAAATTCCGAGCAGGTATAGAAATCTTTAAACGTCTTTCTAACATTAACCGTGAGTACGGCTTTGAAATTACCTTTCTTTGGCATTCACTTATCAAAATATTGCCAGGCAATTATGTGCAGCTGTCCGTAAAAATCGTGGCCAAGACTAATCAATCACAATCTTTTTTACTGATCTCTCTGTAAATACTCATACTCGATCTCGCTTTCCTTATTGCCTGAAGTTTTACCTTCGGTTTGATATAGTTACTGTGCTTCTAAGAATATTCTAGTTGAGGAAATGTTGAAATTTGATCTAAATTGACGCGGTCTGTTCCCGGAAGTCATTTTTCTTACAAAACTATTATTATAAATTAATTATCAAAATAATTTTAAGTTTAACTATGCAGAGTTGAATCACTACAAGTAATTTAAAAAGCCAATTTTTATTTTATTTTTGTATGTACTTTGCAATTAGTTGTTTGTTTATTTGTTCTATTCCTTCATGATCTCTTTGTTTTACTTTATTTCTGATCTATTTCTTGAATTTCTTCTTGAGATTGCATCGCCGATTGACTCAGAACAGTATTAAAGCGTCTAACCGCAACCAACAAGCTGGTGACGCTAAGCTTCGCTTTGAGTTGGTTCCGTCATCTTTGAAGCTCGTTCTTTTTAATTTAATTTAAAACAGAACGTCGCGCACAACAATAACTTAGTTAACCCAAAAGATTAATGTCAAGTCTTCGTATTACACTAAAGACCTTGTCGAGTGGTCAGTCAAGACAGGAGGTTAATTTATTCGAAAAGCAAAGATTGTGACGACCCAGATGTTAAAAAACGCTTATAGAGTATTCGATCAAGGCATGAGGTTAATGTATTTCAAAATAAATGTTTGTGAAAACGACTTAAACATTAAAAATGCCTTGTCGGGTGTCCTACCAGGGCAAAAGATTAATTTAAAAGAAACCACACGTGATTTATGTTAAACCTGAATCCGATGTTCAAAGATTAAGGAAATTTGTAGCTGCCGTTTCAAATTGAAGATATAAATATAATACCCGTGGTCTTGCAAAATATGCGATAGTATTTTATGTATTTTAAACCAAATACTTAGGCAAGAAAAGACCCCCATAGTACACAAATGAACAAAAACGAATATCTTGTGAACTTGGAATGCCAACCGATTTTACGTGTACGAAACATTACTAAATAATATTTTGTTCTTCTATAAAATAACCTATACAAAGTAGATTGTCTAACAACCGGTAGCCAATCCACTTGTCTTTATAGGAATTTCAGACAAAAAGAGAATATTTTGTTTATATTAATCTATATATAGTTAGGCGATACTTTATTACACATTATCTCATTTAAATAATCATTTAACACCAACGATTGCTAATTAACTAGTTTGGAGGATTCCAACAGTTCCCAAACAAGAATTATAAGGTTTTCCAAATTTCTATTTTAATGAAACAAAAGAGATCTAAATTTTTCCTTTATTTTTTTGTGAATGAATTAGAGATAGATAATACGCGTTTAAAGTTTCTCTAAATATTTAAAAATAATCCTGTATATTCAACTCGCTTATCTACTAACCTTATGAGGTTAATATGCACTTCCAAATATATGGGATTTCCTGAAGTTTTATTTAATCTAAAGCCTGGCAGTACGAAGATGCCTACCTCGTACAGTATTCTAACTCTTTCACCGTTTCTATGCGGCACCACTATTATGTTATAATCCAAATGAATATTTGTGTGTTCAAGTATTTGCATATCCAAATCAGAATAAGTTGTTTGATACAAGTAACTTTCTGCTAAACCCCGATAGCAACCTCCATTTCCACACTGTGTTGTCAATAATATGCTTTCTTTTTACTATGTATTGCAGAGCATTGTTGGTAATAGATAATTGAAAATATCGGCTGGACTACTACTAGCCATCTTACGTATACTAAACTCCTCTTGTAAGTAGTCATTAATATTATCAACATTATAGGTACCATATGGGACTGTGATTTTTTAAAGTCCCTTTGATGCTGGTTAGCAGCATTGTTTAAAGGGCAGGGTATCATTTTCTCGATTATTATTGCGAATCGAATTGCAGCCGAGGAAGACAACAGCTCTAAATCGTAATCTTATTGAGAATCGAATTCTAGAAATGGATAGATATCCATAACTCCAAACTAAAGATAATTGACATATCGACTTAGCGTTTCTTAAAACTTTTATCCTATTATACTGGGTGTCCCATTTATCTTAAGACAACGAAATAGTTTAAAAAGTAAGGGTTGTACGAAAAAATGTCCCAAATAAAATTTGTACATCAAAGGGGGCATTTACTTGTGTAAAAATTAACCTA
>JAHWXV010505862.1:0-13240 GCA_024586415.1 Phrixothrix hirtus | reverse complement strand
GGGGGGGGGGCGTCGGTTAACATTTATTTTTATAATCGTAAACGTTCTCATGGGAAAGCTGGCGTTGCGTCTTTAAAACAAAGCATGAACTGGGAATTTTTGAATACTACTAGGTGCTTTCAAAAATGGATGCATAACTCTAAAATTCTTGTTTACAAATATAGCTATAAGAATGATACTGGTAGTTTACCAATTGGTTTTTATTATTAATTCACTTATGAATACCGGGTGTTCCCAAATAAATGATAAATGTTGCAGGAATTTTAAACGCGCTTACAGAAGTAGGTATATATAGGCTTGGTAAAAATGAAAATTTCTCTTGTTTAATTGCTCATATTGATTGATTTCCTGCAATTTCGAATCAAGTTTTTATAAATTATTTGGATGCAAGAAAAATACCAAAAGGTACACACTTACATTGGATAAAGTTAATGATGACAATTTAATAGTATATACATAACAAAATGGGATCAAACCACAAAGAAAAGTAGCAGGAGGTGAAAGTTGCAGACTTTAACTTTTATAAATATAAGCATGAAATGATTCACCGAACTAAGCAATTAGAAATTATGTAAATCACTTACCAAATGATGATGGTCATTGTGTGCAGTTTCGTTCACAACATGATAGGGTCAAGAATATATTGTAAGTATAGGAATATACAGGGTATCCCAAAAATAAGTGACACAGTGCAAACTGTGGGTATCTTGTGACCTGTAGAGCACAATTTTATTGAAATTTTTTTCAAAAACGATTTTTAAATTTTGAAAATTTAAATGATATAATTTGCTCTAAAACAATCCTGTACACTAAGTAAAAGGAATTATGAATAGAACGATGTTAAACAACACGTACTGCAGAAATTTGATAGCTTATGAAAACACACTGTTTTCTTAGCACGTGCTTATAGTAATGTGACCTATAAAAGTGCGTTTGTCTTGCTTGCTTTCTTTAAAATAACAAAACGATTTTAGGTCAGCTGTTATACTTTAATAATAAATTTTTAAACGCATTGATTGTTTTATTTCTTGCCATCAAAATTATTTGTTAAAAACACAAGATTCTAAATTGATTTATCTTAAATGTTACACATGAAATTAATACAATTAGTTTTGCTCTAAAATTTGTAATATGTTCAGTGGAGATATTCTGAAACAAAATAAGCGATTTTTTTTACGCCAATCACTCTTGTAAAAAAAAGAACAACTGGAAAATACATTTTGCATTTATTTACTTTGCTTTGCAAAAATGAGTTTTAAATATCTCGCTTACCTGTCAGTTTCGTATACTGGAGATTGAGAAGTATTGTTCTAAAATATATCAGTTAAAATAACATAAAATTCTTTTAAAGTTATCTTCTGGAATAAATATTTTTAAAAATAAACATGTTCCTAATTCAAGATATGCCGATAAGTAATACACATCAATGGCAACGATGTTACTATTCGACATAGCACGCACGCCAGGGTTGGACTTAATACTATAATTTGTAAGCGCGCCTGAAATTCTTACGACATTGGTTATTCATTTGGCAACACCCGGTACATATATCCGCGTAATAATAATAAAATCCAATTGGGGAATTACCAGTATCAGTTTTATGCCAAAATTATAATGGTAAATTTGTAAATTGTATAATTTCATTTTATTAACAATTGTTAAAATTCATAAATCCCAGGTTACGTTTTATAAAACATAAAAGATTTTTCTTAAAAATGTTGATTCAGCTATTCCCGTGTAAAGGCTAACAAGTCTAAAAATAAACTTTAACGTCTCTCGTCTTCCCCTCCTTCAATTTCAAGGAGAAATACTCTATTTTACCAATAGTAGAGATCGTAGAGCAAAGAGTTGAGTTGCGTTTCCGCAGTCCGTGTCTTGGCGATATTCAAAGAATACATTTGAAGAGTTATCCGTATGACGTATTAGGGGATCAAATTGTTAGAAGTTTGATCTATTTCCGTCCAGGGTGAATTTTTAGAAAAGGGGCCAATTTCAATTTCCTATCGATTTGGAACCAAAGGGTTTAAATCCGACAAGGTTGTAACTTACTTACGATAAAGAGAATATCCGAGACTGCACGTGTTATCTTCAATTTCTTCGGAAAGTCAACGATCTTCAGATCACCAAGTAAGTAGTTTATCCGTTATTTAAACACCGCCGATCTACACCCTCGTTAAGTAAACTCTGCTGGGCCAAATTAGTCGATAACGTATAGATGCAGGACAAGTTCGTTAATATCATAAATAAAAGACTAACATTTTTTTAAATTTTAATTGTTCATATTATTAAAGCCATTAGTGCAATTACTTTCTTGTTCAATTTAGAATAGTTTAGTTATTAATCACGCAAGGGTCCCTAGATTTAAATATAGAAATTATTATTTCCATTATTCCCTTCCGGGGAGACATATAAACTGTTAATTGTAATTCACATTCTTTGCTTTTCATTATATTCGATCTTTAAGTACAGATATTATTTTTTCATATGTAGACCTGTAGTTATAATAACCCATACTTTCTTTCAGGAACTACTTAATTTTTAAGTGAATTACCAGTTTAGATAGTCTATCGGAATTTTACCTGATCGAAGGGGAACCTAGCGACGTGCATAAAAAACTACCTTACTGTAAGTACGTATTAATACAATCCTCGATCTAAAGATTCAACGCAATTGTAGAACCCATCCAATTCTCCATTGTGGTGACCAGAGCAAAACAGCTAATTCAGGGGAATTACTAATTTTAATAACCTCAGGGGCGTAGGGCCCAATTAGGAACGATATAAATTGTTATTATTTTGAAGAGTATACGTTTTTGAAAAATATTTCATAAGCAAATTTAGTTCTATAGGTCATAAGGTACTCACACTTTGCGGAATGTCACTTATTTTGGGACACCCTGTATGAGTTCACTACTTAAACTGACAATCCTGTATTGTGGAATACACTCCTTAATTACTTACTTTAATTTACTATAGAAATAAGTTTAGAAACATTGAAAACAATTTATAAAATATAGAATTGCCATCGTTTTTAAGATAAATTAGACGTTAATTTTATATATACTGAGGATGTATTATTTTAAGCTATAAAATATATCTGAAAAGCAATGATGTGTAACCATTTCATTTAAATTCTAAATTATGGTATTTGCTAAACTAAGCGGCAGATAGCAAAACCCATTGAATAAAATACAATAGACTCTATTGAGGAAAAGCTCTTGATTTTATAACTGACGCTTTAAAAATCTTTGTTCTTGTATAAAGAGCAATAATGCTTATGTTGGACTAAAGCTGGTTCCCTAAATTAAAGTGTTATTACAGGCGGTATCTAGCTTGAATATATTAAACGAGAACCACTTGGAACATTTTTAGCTTTAAAAAGAAGTTCCCTTAATATAATTGATTTTATTCATGGACTCAATTAAACCTTCACAAATCCAAATCTCTCCCATTTACATTGATTTATGTATAGCTTTTAGTCGTGTAGAACTATTTTAATTAAACACATGTATAAGAGGGTTTAACTGGTAGTAATTCTATTTCACTAGGATTTACCAATAATAATAATTAGTTAAATAAAATGTGTTCATATAAAGTAATAATAAAGTAATAAATTCTAATAATTTTTGAACAATGAAATTCTAAGGCGCTTTATTCATGAAATACTGTGGAAAAACTATACGTATGGTGTCTAACTTACCGCCGATTGATAACATGAAGTAAAATGGACTTCTTTTAGGAGAAAATATTAAGGCATGTTATTACTTCAACTTCATGATGTAATTAAAATAAATATCTCCAAATGTATTCCTTTATCAACTATCAAGTTGCAGAAACTGCAATAAAATATTTCTAATGACCCACTTTTGTTCATTTTTAGATTTGTAAGCACAAAAATGAAACATTTAATTTTAAAAGCCTCTAATTATACAAAAGACAATAAGAAAGAATGGCAAAGTATCAAACTAAATAAATTAAATTCAAGACTTCGATTTTGCATCAAAATGCAAAATCTACGTCTAGCTTGAAAAAAGAAAATTTAAATTTACATATAAACTCGGCGAGAATCATGTAACACGACGTACATAAATTATATAAAAACTAAATAATAAACGTTGAACTGTACTTGATTCCGCGACTAAATAGTCTAAGGAACAAGAAACACAGGAAAAACTAATAAATTCTAGTAACAAAGAACGCATGAAGACCTAAATGCAAATAATTCCTGTTTGTAACTATGATTTTGTGCAATATTTCAAGGTTATCGTTAGCTAAATGAACGATTACTTTTTATTTCGTGAGAAATAATTGCACAAAGCTATACAAAATATTGCGTGGTTACAAACGGGTTTAACATAAAACGAATATTACCGATTGTGTATATGGACATGAATAATTATGCAGTGAATCACTGTTTGAACATGTACAGAGGCTATGATGGCGTGTCATATTTTTAGTACTTATTCGCCGTATTTTACCGCGACATTTTATATACTATTCCAAAAGCCCCAAAAGAAATTATTATCAGCTATTTAATGAAGTTTTATTTTTGGAAAAGGGAAGGAATATTTTACAAACTAAGTTAATTTACAACTACCCTCGCGTTTATGGTTAAAGTTTATCGCAATATTCTAGTCATTTTATATATTTATACCACGTTAAAACCATGTCTCCGTAATAATTCAAAAAAATTGTATTTTGATAAAATGTATTATATTTAGACAAATCACATAAATTTTTCGTCTTGAGTTCATTTTAGGCTCTATTCTGGGGGTGATAGTAAATTTGTACTCGAATGTTACCACAATAGTGTTTAAAAAGACCTAGATGGATTAAAAATCGAAAGGGAAAATGTTTTTGGACCGCCTGTACAAATACATATATACGTAATTTTTATTGCCGTAGGAAAAAGGTTGTCTGCATAAGAAATTTCGAACGAAATATAATAGTTAAGTTAGGAAATATTGTGTCCAATATTTTGAATCACCCTGTAGAGTATTAACTGTTTAAACATTTTTGTTCTTAGAGCTATAGCAAATTAATTTACAAATATTATTATGATCGATTGAGTAGTTACTGGAAAGAGACGAGGTATGTCAATGGGCAGACAGACTGACAGAGAAATCAATATACTGGCGGAAGATAGTGACCTATATTTTTGTATGCAGGATGTTTGAAAAAGAACTCCCTAGTTTTATGTATAAATTTAATCATAAAATTAATTGAAAACTACATAAACGAGTACATACAATGAAAGAGACTACCTTCAAGTTTTCTTTAATGTTAGCAAACTTCAACGTGGGATCCATTTGAAGTCTTCTACATATCACATCATACAAAGTACCTTTAGACACTCCTAATTGTAGACTATGTCTACACGAAACACGGATCAGTTCAACCGTAGCTTCAGAAGTTTTTGGTCTACCTGACGATTTCGTTTTTAAAACACTACCGGTTTCCTTAAAAGACTTTAGCCAATTACGAATAGTTTTTGCTGTAGGTGGTTCACCACCATACCGGCGTCTAAAATTATGTTGCAGTGTTATAACAACTCAGTTTGTACAAGACAAGTAACACACTGCGCCTTCTGGTGCAGAGTAGTCATTGCACTTCACTGAACTGAGCACTGGCGCCGTTATTCTCAAGGTCAAGCAGGCCTGCCAACTGTAGAAACTGAATTATCGTATATTGGAAAGCGGTTGATGAATCAAACACCACAAACTAGAATAGTGTATGTCACTTTGTACAGATTCTAGGGCACATTAAAACTAGGAAGTTCTTTTTCAAACTCCATGTATTACACCAAATTTTAATATACTCTCTATTAATTACAATATCTCCGTTTGCTAATGCGCCAGAAGTTACATGTCATATACTATTTTTATAATAAAAAAATTCCAAATATTAGGATTCACAAAGCAAACCATTTCGAATTGATTCCTCTCACACATAAATAAGTGCTTTTTTGCCAAAATGTCAACCCTTGCTGTTGTTTTCAACCGGAGGATAAATTACTGTAAATTATTTATGCATCACGCTGTATATAATTTATTAAAATAAGTTTTGCTAGGGCAAGGGTAAATGTAAGAAATCATCAAAAATTTAATTTTCAAAATTATAAATACACTAATGTAGTAAACTAATTGAATACACCTCGTATATGGTTTAAAGAATCGTTTTATAAATTCTTAGTAAATAAAGCATTCATTATATTTATTAAAAATTCAAACAAAAAGCTGCATTTGTGTAGTTTTCTAAACCAGCGTATATTTATTCTAGCCTTGGGAAAATACACGTATAAAAGGCGAATAAAAATCAGACGGCTTGGAAATAACAGAAAAGGGCGTACAACTTTGCTGAATAATTGTTTGAGTTACTATAGGAATAACGCCAAAATTACAAAAATCCCGAGGTCTCATAGACGAAGAGATTATATTGGAAGGGGGAAGGGGTAAATTTCAATTATGTTGGAAAGGCGGATTGAAGACATTAATTAAGAATTAGAGTAATGAATCGCAAGTTTAAAACTCGGGCAGCTTTTGGTCTGAAGTTAAAAATTCGAAATTAACATGGAAAGTTAGTTTTAGTCTTTGTCGGGAGTGTCCTTTTGTTTTAGCTATTCGAAAATTGCCGACGTTGAGAATCTTACGCATCTGCCTGTTAGTACTGCCGCCGAGGCAAAACTTTCAAAATATTTGAAATTGACCATTCGACAAGATTCAAGACAATTGGATTTCCGTATGATTTCTACATGTTTTGGGTCTTTTCTGATCGTAAATAATATCGTAGTTGTAAGTGCTTATCTATGTTTCTTTTATACATCCAGTAGGAACTTTAGATATTCGTTTGGCGTGTCCAAACGCAGTTGTTTATCGTCACTAAATAATCCCAGTTATTAATGTAATTAAATAAGAGACATTGTTCCTGATTTGAACTCTTTCGAAACAAATGAATTAAAAACTATATATTACGAAGTCAATTTTCTTTACGTTGTAATTTGAAATAGTAACTATAATTTGTTAAAATTAATTATTGAATAAAGTAACAATTGTATCTTTTACTTTACCTTGTTTTGTGCAGTCATTATAGTATAGAACTCTGGGTACCCAAAATTTTTATGTTTAGCTTATATCTTTATTTTTGTTATGACGTCGTTGATGTAAAAGAGATTAATTATAAACGCCCGCTTCTGGCCTAAAAGGCGATCTGATTTTTGCATAGTAAAATTGCGAACCTCTTTCCCGTTAATCAGTGTTTTATGTTTCTAGAATTAAGGACTATTTTGACCAATTTTGATTAATTGTAATTTATTTCTGTGTTATAAATGTGTACTGGAATGCTAATTAAATTTTGTTAACGTGTTTAGTGCCAAATTGTTGTTCTTATTTTAATATAAATTTCACCAAAATCTTAATGTTAAAGTGCGAGCACAATAATTTAAGAACCATCTAGTGATTCATTTAAAAAACGATAAAGTTATGTCATTTGTTTCAAACTAAATTTTAAACGTCCATAACATTATATTTATGTAATTAAAAATAATAACGATATACCGGGTGGTCAAATCTAGCACTCTCTTAATTTATTATTTAATCAAAGCAAAGCACAGTCTTGACTTCTGTCCAGTATCGAATAAACTCGTAATTTGTAATAACGCTTCAATATACCTTTTTAATATACAGGGTGCACCAGTTTCAGTGCTCTTTTCCTTTTGATAACTAATATCAATTCTTAATTAGTAATATACAACGAAACGGGTCTCTCCACTATATGAACAATAAATTAGGACTCCGTAATATACAGGAGCCTCCATTAATAATTAGCACTTGCCGTTTAGCATATTTTCTTTCAGCTTCAACTATTTATTTCCCAAATCTGCATTATAGTAGGAGTGTCTGTCTCTGCTCTAACGGTAGGTCTCGAACATCTTAATATACAGGATGTTTTCCGTAAACTATCCCTGTTCTGCAGTACTTGACTAGAGAACCATGGCGCCCAAATTTTTCGCTTTTGACAATCTTGCATTGTTGAACCTCAAAAGTACCGATAAACTCCTCCTCGCTCCACTGCACCTTTGCCGTGAATGAATACTCGTGAATTTGGCGCGTGCTTGATTTTCAATTCAGATTGCGACAAAAGTTCCACTTCAAATTTCGTTGTTAACTTTGCAAATCCGTTTTTTAACGAAGGAAACGGGACGTAGAACTTGGTTCACAAAGTGTTACGTTTAAATTGTTGTATGCTTTAGCTGCAAGTTGCCATTAAAAAATTAGATAGTCTCAAAATCATAATTTAATATTATATATATATGAGATAGTTATTTTTAAATGTATAATTTTTGACAAGTATTTTATACATATTAAAAATTTTCTGCTTCGGCTGAGGCTCGAACTCAGGACCTTGCATTTACATGAGGTATGCTATAACCACTGAGCTACCGACTCCTACAGACACAATAGCAGAAACCGCGAATAAGTATATAATATCAATTCACGGCGTTAGATATTCTTAATAGACATTTTTATACGAGGTAATTGATGAGCCTGCGTGATTTGCAAGTTTCACATAGACAACCTAGCATGTATTGTCTATTCCAAGCTTATTTTTAGCAATTGCTAATTTTTAAAATAATTTATATATATGAAGTTAATATTTTTTAAATTTATCTATTTGAGATAATTATTTTAAATGCAAATTTTTACGACAAGCATTTTAATATTAATTAAAATTTTTCTGCATTGGCTGAAGCTCGAACTCAGGACTTTGCGCTTACATCATGCATGCTCTAACCACTGAGCTACTGACGCCTACAGGAAATTGCTAAAAATAATCTTTGAATATACAATACATGCTAGTTTGTCGATGCGAAACTTGCAAATTGCGGAGACTCATCAATTACACCGTATAAAAATTTCTATTAAAAATATCTAACGCCTTGAATTGACATTAGGTATATATATTTATTCGAGATTTCTGCTATCGTGCCTGTAGGCATCGGTAGCTCAGTGGTTAGAGCATGCGTCATGTAAGCGCAAGGTCCTGAGTTCGAGCCTCAGCGATAAAAAAATATTTAAGATATATTAAATTGCTTGTCGTAAAAATTTTCATTTAAAATAATTATCTCAAATAGATAAATTTAAAATATATTAACTTCATATATATAAATTATATATATATACAGAAAAGTTCATGTAATTTAAAATTGGTTATAGGAACTTTTCCAAAATGTTAAAAATACGCATTTAGAAAGTTATGAATTAAAAAAAGATAAACCTCTTGTAATTTAGCCTCCAACTAACCATGTAGCAATAAAAGCACTAAACAGGAAGCTATAAGCATTTAAAAGATATATCAAAACAGTTCCCACAAAAAATGCAATTGACCACAAGCAAAAGGTCACTTTCGCCAGCCACGAGAAAGTTTAAACCAGCGGACTTAGGCAAGATTTGATTGGGTAAAAATTCAAAAAATGCTTACATTGGCTAACAAGAAAACTGCCGGGAAGCTCTAACGGTGATATAAGCCCGATATGGATCAATTTTCGCTTGTATTGTGCTTAAGGCTGGATAATAGAAAATTTGCAGATGGCAAGTTCACTGAGATCCTAATTAATATTCGAGCCAGCGTTTGGGTGGTACTTCTCCAAAGATACAATTCAAAAATCAGAAGATGTAGTAAGGGACTGATATCCAAAGCCATAGATTCAAAATTATTTCCGAGTTGTGGTAAGAAGAAGACATATCTTAGCAAAACAAAGGGGTCACGCAGTGAAATAAATTAATTTTCATTGTAGTTTTTAAATAATTTAACTCAAAGCATTCACTGGGTTACCTAACATAATTGTAAGCAAGAAGTTTATTTAAATAAGATATATGAACGCTAACCAAATTCGAAGTGAACAAGTATTTATGAGGGTTAGTGAAAGGTCTAGGCATAAAAACTAGCCAGGCGTTCAGTTATCTGACACTGTGGTTCCTTTTTAATACTATTCTATTTATAAAACTTGAAATGAACCTAATTCTAATTCTCTTAGGACTTAATAAATAAATTTTAGTTCGTAATTCTCTTGTCAATTCATAAATTGCAAAAGTTGCATATCTATTTGTAATAAAACTCATTTGTGTAAATTTCTAATATTGATTGTGATTTCTTGTAAATCCTCCCTAACAGGTGTTCACCTACCAGATTAAATCACATTCAAAAATAGAGTAACTTACACAAGCTACTTAAATAACAGTGGACTTTCAAGTCCATTGTAAAAATTACTTGGGGTTTGTCACAGTAGTTAATCCTTTAAGGGTGTCGATAGCAATCGCCTCTCAATTTATTTACTCTACACGTAAACGTAAAGATCAGGCTATCAAATTAATTAGCACCCTATTGTAAAAGAATGCGACCTTATAAAGGTAACGTTACCAGACGAACAGCATGTATTTTCACGGCATGCCATAGGAGATACTGGAGATACAAATAGCATATGAGTTTCGGAATCCATTTCGGGCGATGACTCATTATCTGACTGTTTTGTCGTAGGCTTTTTTATAGGCATATTTCTCGTCATTGTTTCTAGATTATAGATTTATCTCCTTTTGCATATTTCCAAATTTATGAGTATTTTAGCTTTTCATTTTTGCATTTTACTTTAGGTTGAGGAGTTTTCATTACAAATTGCTCCTTATAGGGAGAAAAGCGGCTGTCCTCGCTTCTTCACTTCCACTTATAGAAAAGAATCGTGTGCAACAAATGTCCTTTTGTTGAGAATGATTAACTAAATTAGAACATGAGTTATCACATGGTTACGGGTTGAAAATAACGAAGTGAGGCATAAATAACAAAGTATTTCAAATCTAATCGTAGTAAGTTAATTTAAATAAGAAATAAGAACTGGCTAGATCAATTTAATTTAAAGTAGAAAATAAATTAACAACACCTAACTGAAATTTAAATTTTCAAAGCATTGCACATAAAACATTTTATAATTATTGAGAATTTGCCATAGTAAATAAGAAAAAAAGTATTGCATTCACATTCTAAGAAATTATCAAACTAATTTTATAAAAAAATTAGACATTTACAAACAATTTCAGGTTAATAAGCTGAGCCGTAAGGTTTTTCTGAATTTCAATGAACATTAAGCTCAAAAGAAATTGAATTTCATTATATCAGCGGCAATCGATGGAGGACTAAGAAATTGAATTTAATGTACATACTTTTTTGCAAACCTTTTCCGCAGTTATTTCAGATAATATTGGCATCTTTACGAATACCCCTTTGATAGAGATTTAATCGAATCATTTCCTGATATTAAGGAATGAACAATTCTGGGCATTCTCTAACTAAATCACAAAACTAGGAAAGTTAGTCAAATACCAATTAATTGCTTATCATAAGAGTAAACGCAGCTCGAATTCAAGTAGAATTAAGTAAATTAAAAAGAAGTAAGTGATGCTTTTCATTTAAATGAATTGAAAAATAATAGAAAATATCTATAAGTAATGGGTGATTCAAAACGCGCGCTGGTTTTGAATCGTCCGTCATTTTGTGATATCTTGGTTGGCAACAGTAGTTTGTATGAGGTTAACACCTGTTAGTTTTCCGCTTTTACTCTATGTGCCACCATGGAACGCTTTACAATTGCACAACGTGTATTAACTGTGAAAACGTTTTATCAAAATGGGAAAAACTATACAGTAACTGACCGACGAGTTCGTGCGATTTTCGGGCGTTGTAACAGTTTCTTTTTGCCCGTTTAATATCTTGGGTATTTGGATACCATTTATTTAATTTTACGTTAACTAATCGCGTTATTTGAGTTCACATTTGTACTTTTGAATTAAATTCTACTTTGGCTAAACGTAAGTTTACATTTCTTATGAGCCTTACAATTTTCGATGCGATTTGGGTTGCCTAAGCTCATTTCCTATCAGTTTTTTTCGCGAGCACTGTCTGGCCACGTTTATCCACATCATCTCGGCCTTTTGTGTCATTTCGTTGTGGAAGACGGCATGGGTTTAGGGCTGCTGACGGTCAACCCGATGTTATGTTTTGAAGGGTTCCTTTTGCCTTGGGCAACTTCCCGCCTATCCACACCGGGATTGCCATTTACTTTACCTTCCTGTGGGCCTAGTGCGGCGACCAGCAGTCTAGCGGAGAAATACTTATTCTGCAGCATGGTGGTATAAGAAATTCAACCTTTTAAGGGTACTATCTGTTTACCGAGAGCTTCTACGTCCAGGTTAGTCTGCATGCTGAAGATGACGAAATTTTTGCTGTATCTAGGAACCGAAGATTGTTGCTTCGCATCCTAAAATTGACATTTTGTTTCTGACCAACCTGTATTTTATTTTGTACTACTATAAGATTTTAATTTTATTATAACTGTATATTTGCTAGCGATTTTGGACAAGAATTTATTATTTTGAAAAGGAAAAGTGCTTATAAATGTAATAATTTGTTACAAGCATTAACGTTCGATTTATAAGGCGAGCGTGGCGTAAAAGCTGCCTGATGACCGCGGCGAATTTTGCGTTCCCCGCTAAACAATTTCTCCTCAGTTAAATAACTTTAGTATATTAAGATTAGCTTGCTAATAAAATTTGATGTCAATTTACTATACTGTTTGGTGGTCGCGACTTTTATTGATGTTTTATCAATTAATTTTAGGTTAGTCGAGCGGTATTATTTATTTAACTTCAATTTACGGGGTCAACGACCACTAACCTCACTTTGTGGTAGCCTGTCCCTTGTGTATGGACACTTGTACAATCGTTTACCTGTTACAATTTTTTTGTATCTCTAATTTCAGCTCTTATCTCTTGAACAAATAACACCAATTGCAAACAAATATTTATTAAAATGAG
Organism: Phrixothrix hirtus; assembly: GCA_024586415.1. Classification (NCBI taxonomy): domain Eukaryota; kingdom Metazoa; phylum Arthropoda; class Insecta; order Coleoptera; family Phengodidae; genus Phrixothrix; species Phrixothrix hirtus. The sequence continues at coordinate 381 of JAHWXV010505862.1, read as the reverse complement.
TTAATATCAACTATACATATATTAATTACTAAAAAAGGGATAAAATATTTTAAATAGTTTTCTATTTAATACGTTAGGATCAAAGAAGGTTATTTAATTTTTTTGGTTGATATTGTCTTCAATAATACAGAATGATTAAAATTTTATAAAATCTACTACTAAATTTTACGGTAAGTGATTATTAAGATTAATCTCTTTACAATTGCGTCTTTGTATAGTTAAGGGTACTCCACTACTGTGTTTGACGGTCAAGGTTACGTACTGAGGTAAATTGTTGGCTTTCCCTTGTCTATACAATTTTATGAATGACTTTTATTTTTACAATCTAAAAATTTTAATTAAATGTTTATAAAAATGTCTACGTTAAGCTACCGACTTTGG
>JAHWXV010505788.1:0-13503 GCA_024586415.1 Phrixothrix hirtus | reverse complement strand
GCAGTTTTTAATTAAGCAATTTTTCTACTATTAATTTTAACTTAAACTAAGACACTCGCGTATGATACTTGACACTTTCTTGAAGTCTATGAAGTCCTCAATTCAATGTTTCTTAATTACACTTCCGTATTTATGAATATAGCGAAAATGCGTTAAATTTTTAGGAATTCTTTTATATCGCGTTTCGCGTTATTCTGTCGGTTTGTATAAATGTTACAATATTATACACAAAAATTGCAAGAGGAGTCACTGTAAAGTTATCAGTAGTGTAAAAAGTGCTACCGAAGCTTGTTGTACGGTCAATTGCTGTTTATAAGGAGAATTGTATATCTCGAGCACGTGTTGTTAAGTTGTACAAGTATTACTGGTAGAAAAGAAGTTGCACCCTGAAAAGCCAGGATGCAAAATATCTATGACAAATAATAGAAATGTTGCTAGAAATGCCCGCGAAGTTTTTGAAAAGAGTGAGGTTAAGATTGTTTCCGAAATATGAAATAGGAATATAGAGGTTGTTTCATCAGAATTTATTCAAGAACCTTGCATTGGATCAGGAGTTCCAAGTTTCAAACTATACTAACATTTTGGATAATATTAAGCGACATTCAGGTGTTTTGAGTTCTGTTATTACGTGTGATGAAACGTGAATATTCTAGTACAACCTGGAAACTAAGCGACAGTTCATGCCCTGGAGGACACCAAACCCTTCCACAGAAAACGAATGAAGAGTAAATCGAAGTTTAAAGCAATAGTTACTATTTTTTCACTGTTAGACTTGCCTTTAAAAGAGGACAGCTAACCAGAACCGTTAAATAGAGATTTTATAAAGATAAAAGGACCATTCCGAGCCCCGAGTTATGGACAAATTGATAGATATTGCATCATGATTACGCTTAAGTCCATAATGCTTTATCCATGAAGCAGTTTTAAACTACCAAAAACATCCTCCATCCTCCAAAATCTTTCATAATCATCTAAACTTGCATCATGCACCTTTCTTTATTTCCTGTTTAAACTAACGATATACGCACATGTATCAGTATATCGATGTACACGGAAAATAGTTTTAAGGGAATGTCATGCTACTACACCTTTGGTTTAATATAATTTGGTAGTCAAGGTAGTCTCGCTATTTAATGGGCATACCTCATATTATCTCAAGCATGTGAATGTGGTTTGTTTCTAGGTGACCATTTTGCAAAATCTTGAACCACTCTGAACTGTGAAGTCATTAGGTTACTTTAGTTACTTCTGGGCCACCAATGAAAAGAATATCTTGAATCTTACGTTTCTATAACCACATTATGTGATGGCATGGAGATAAGCCCATATAAATATCAATAATATGATTAACATAACTTTCTTTTAAATGAGTCTATATTATAATACAAATGATAATAATTTATCGTACCGTTGCAACTAAAGCTAAATACGGGTACCTGTATATAAAGGAAAGCTGTTTTATAAAATGCATAATTGAATTGATTTTAAGAAACGCCTTGCTAAAAATCATATAATCAGTAATCTTTTTTATATTTTTAACATAAATAGGTATATATATATTTCCAGGCAGAAAACGTGGTAGAAGTTCCACTGTTCTATTTTAGAAATACCGTACTTTGTTAATAAATAACGAATAACTTAATTTGCATATACAAAATACTATAATTTACATAAATGCAATAAAGGTATTTATAACATATCTGATTGAATTAAGAAGATATGACGTCATCTTGTTGCATATCCAACATTTAAAGTAAACTCTACTAGAATCCTCTTGGTAGGTAACAAACCTGTTCATATTTTTTTTGTGAAATTCAAATTCAATTTTCATATATGCCGATTTACGTTGATAAAATGCGACGTCGAGGTCGTCTTGACGTACACAATCCATAACAATTTAATATATTAACGTTTTCTATTTTGCATTCATTGTTTTGAGGAAGTTAATCAGCACAATTATTTAAGAACCTTTAATAAGAACACGAGTAATAAAATTAAAGATGCACAGAAACTTGCAACAGCAAAATACAGCATAACGAAATGCTGATTTATAAGGAAAGTTGGTTAACCAATGATACATTATCAGCTAGCCGTTAACTTTATAAAGTAGGCCCTAAATAAACTTTAATTTGTAAAAATCGGAACGTAGTTGTGAAATATGAAACGAATATGTATACGGGGCATTATCCAATTAACTTTACCTAGATTTATATAAACAGTAGAAATAATAAGGATCACAATACTTGAATGAAGAGGTTTTGAACTATAATAATCTTTACTAAGTTATTTTCGGTAAAGAAAGGAGAATTGGCATCAACTTTGTTATTTTATATGGGACGCTTCACAATGCATTTTTACATTTTTGATTTCCCATCTACTTTAAAGTAACTTTAATATAACACCTAGGCCTTTCCATAATGACAGATTGAGAAAACTGCGCTATTTGGATGACCTCCTTGGTCCCCAGATCTGATGAAAGTAGATTTCTTTCATACGGATTGTATCAAAATAAAGTGTATAAAGCATCTATAGTAATGGATGAGGTTGTGAAAAATGGAACTAGCGAAGCGCAGCATTAATACGAGCATACTAAAAAATATTAAACTTTCAATGAGGTTAGATTACAACTTCGCGTGGATTCTTTCCGAGGTTATTGCATAATTGTAATTTGCTTCTGTTTATGCCCTTATGCCTACATCTCTGATTCTATCGATTCAATAATGGAATTTCCTGTGGTGTTTAGTTATTTTTTGTTCTTGAAAAGACTTATTTGGCAATTGTTCTATTCTATAACCATACTATACTATAGCAAAGTATGGTTTACGTCCTTCCCGATATAATTCTTCCATTCTTAATGTTAGTATTGCAGGTTCTTTTTGAAAAGCAGTATTTTCTCAAATAACCTGAAATATCAAAAATATTAACACATTTAGCTATATTGAATGGTTTACATTGCTATGAGTAAAAATAATGGCATTTCTAAGTTTGACAAGAATTATACGACGATAGTTCAATCACCAAGCTAAAAATTAAATAAGTAGTTGCTGTATCGGTGCAAAAACATTTATTCCAACGATATTGAAAACATCTAATGCCTTGTGCAAAGTCAGATTTGCCATAGTCTACAAAATACGTGCCTTTCTTGGATGAAACCAAGGTTTCATGTTTGAAAACAAGAAATACTCAGAATGAACCAAGGCAGGTAACATCGGGCTTACTGAAACATTTAGAAATGCAATTCGTTAATTTTTGCAGTTGCAATAACTGAAAACGTACTGGTGTATTATCGTGTGATAAAACAAAATTCTCCTCTTTGCCAAATCTGGCCGATTTTCTTTAATTCTTCTCTTTCAGTCGATTCAGAACATTACATAAATCTCTTCCGTTATTATTCTGTCTTTTTAAATTAAGCATCCCAAACAACACTTACCATAATCTTACCAGTCGAAGGCACCACTTTTGTCTCCTTCAGTGCACTTTAACAAGCTTTAATCCATTGTTTAGATTAATTTTTGATTTATAGCGTTTAGTGGTAGATACACGACTCGTCAGTAATAACAAATCGACGAGAAAATTCATATATATTATGCTTAAACGACAGTACTCCGAATTTATTGAAAAAATAGGTTTTTGGTATACTGTTAACTAACGCGGAACCCATCTTTCGGTAGTCTTTTCATTTCCAAATATTCATACTAAATTGAAACGACTGTAAGAATTGACAAGCTTAAAGCCTTCTCACTCTCGCGTACCTCCAATTGATGATCTGTCAACTTTTGTTAACATTTCTGGTGTCCAACCATATTTTGAAATGGCAAAGCGCTTAGCAAGCGAAGGATCGTTCGACTACAACGAAAAATACTCTAGTGATCGGAGCAGGGCCCAGGTAATATTTTCCAACTTCATTCTAGTTTCTGTTATTGTTTTTTCACGCAGAAAATAATGTATAATGAGAACTCCAAAATCACTCTTATCAGTTCTGGCGAAACTACTACAAGTTGTTTACCTTAAATGGCTGTCAAACGCATACCAATCGGCGGGTGTTCTTAAAAATTAATGTGCCACATCTGGTAGAATTTATTTTAACAAAACTATATGAATGTTATTCTGGTGGAGTCATCTCCTACGTTTTCAGCTGATTTATTTGGGGCCTTCAATTTAACGCTATTGAGAAAATTTTGTTATCGAATTTTGAACAAATTATTTAAGACAACAAATTTTTACTATGTGGTAAAATTTATAACGATAACAATGCTATCGGATTGTATTTATGATAATCATGTTATGGTCAATAAGGCACAAAAATTGTTCTATAGTCTTAAATACACCACACCTACTAGTTGGAACTGGTTTAGTGGACCAACAAAGTTAAGTTAACTATAAATCTGAATAGATGAAGTATACTACTTAACAAATCTCAACTCGATTCTCGTTCTAGTTGTGGAGTACCCTATATAGTTTGCAATATCTTGACAATGTGCTTTATTTGGTTCCCTAAATTTACTCTCAATAATACATTTCGTATCTCTAAATTTAATGGAACTATAGAATTTTTAACTTTTGGTGTACAATTGAGACACCCTGTACGCTATCTTTCGCGTCAACACACATGGTTTCGAAATATTGGCTTATGTGATTTTCAGTTATTGTGCTGTTACTTGGCTGTGGGATTGGGTGGCACCTGAAAAACTATTAAAGGTTGAGTATTCATTTTAATCCTTATTTTCTGACTTTCTATATCGAAAAATAATCAAGCTTTCCTTTATTTTTGAAAAACTGTTTTGTCCCTTTCTCAACGATTAATAAATATTTAGGTTTTTATAAAACCATATAACGAAAATGGTGATTTAGTAAATTGGGGGGGAGGGCCGGCGTGCTATGGAAGCGCAGATGGCGTTATTTCACTCACGTTGTTTACAGTTAGTGTGAGTAGGAGCGTTGTAACGATACAAAGTGTTTTGTGTCATGCTTTTTTCACAAAATACCTTCAAAAGTTCTAAATATAATGTAGACTTTCTCTACTATATTTGTAGTAAATATATGAAACCAAGAAATAAAAAATTTGCTTTGGCTACAAATACCAAGCGTTGTAAGGTCTATGAAGCTTATTTTAAACTTGGTTAAAAATTTGGACCTGCCCAAATATAAATCGGGACTGCCAGCCTCTTGGTGGAAGCATTATGGTTGTAGAGTAAGAAAAGCCTTGAACCATTAGCAACAACGTACTGGCTTTTCCTTGTCTACCTTCTTCAATTCATGCGTCACAGGTACTTTATGTGGTCGAATGTTGACTTTGTTTGCTACACTCTGAGGGGTTGCATATGCTATTCAGTTTATTTTCTCAGTTGGTGTAACAATCTCGTTTGTAAATGGAGTAAGCGTTAGCAACCTACATCTATGCAAATATCCAGTTAACTCGAACCTTCTCACCATCAATAGAACCGTTGACTTACTTGGCACTTTACAAAGACCTAAACTGTTTCGTTACAACGGCTCTGATGTTAGGACACAAGTGCCTTAATTATCGTTAGCCTCTGCTTTGTTTTTGGTGCGTTGGCAACCTACATCTAAGCCAAATGGCCAGTTAACTCTAACCTTTCCACCATCAATAGAATTGTTAGCTTGATTTGCACTTTACAAAGACCTAACCTTCTTCGCTACAACCGCTCTGATGTTAGGACACAAGTGCCTCAATTATCGTTAGCCTCTGCTTTGTTTTCGGTGCAGCTGCTTACATTATATTGTGATTTAAGAAGGATTTACTGTTCGAAGAATAAGTACACAAGATTAAATTAAATAATGTCGTAATTGCGCTAACTTGTTGGTCAAAGCAAGTTAGGCTGCTCTGATGTATCCTACAGCCTAGATGAAACCTCTGCAATAATGTTTTCTGCAGGATAAGAAATGCTTAGTTAATAAGTAGTTTACTGTCTTATAAGATATGCGATTGGTTTGTACGTCCGTATCTATAGTTACGCCTAGCTACCTTTAATTCCTAAATAAATGAGTACCTATGGATCACTAATAATAATAAAATTGCTGCTATAACAAGTATACTGATTATTAAGTTATGCACGCTATATTGTGCTCAACGATAACTTTTAACGTCCTATTTGTTTGGATTATATAAACTGCGTAACTACCTTTGCTGTATATGCAATCTGAATTTATTTATCGCTGTAAGCGGCCGAAATATTTTCTATGCAATGAAGTCAAATGAATGCAAACCTTCTGGTTGCAGTTAACGTTGATGCTGAGATTAGTATTTTGTTTAGGTACTAGGTATAGATTAATGAAATTAATCAAGTTAATCTAAGCATCATAACCGTCTTTACTTTTCCTTCTTAGTTCGGTTATTAGCAACCGGCACGAGACCGTCTGTTTAATTCAAATCTCGGTCAATTGTTTAAGTTAATGACAAACGCCATAAAACCGTATACCTTTTAATGCCCTATTAATTATTTAAGTTAATGACACACCTCATGAGGCGGTTTGTATTTACTCTTTCTGGGTTAATTATTTTAATTATTGACAGACTATACGGGGCGGTCTGGCTCTTTTAAGTCTCTACACCTCTCGCTTGAAATATATGACAGCAAGTAATGCTTTCCTCGGTTGAAGGAGGCTATTTATATGGTTTTTCAACACGTTTATGGCGTACTAATCGCAATCTGAACGTTTCTTCCGGTAGAAACTTTTAATTTAACTGGTATGTTTTTAAGAATCCTCATTGCAAATAAACATTTTCTCAACCAAGTTATATTGTAACGCCCTTTTTATTTTAATCAGAGAATTTCCTATACAGTTTATTGTGTACCAAAAAATACGTTCTTACGGAGAATATAGCATGTTTTCTCGCTCATCATTATGTAGACGAAGTTACTTGTACTAATTGCCAATAGCCAACCACAGCCATATGCTAATATTCATCATCTAAGGAAACTGGATATTCGTACACTTATGAGGTACTAGTCAAATGTATGCAACAGGATCTGAATAGAATTTGCAACTTAATTAAATGTAAAAGGTGTTTTTTTCGTTGTATACCAAAATTAATAGAATATAACCTCCCCTTTATAATCAAAAAGCAGTCTGTCGCTACTATGTCAGTGTACCCCTCTAACATAAGACCAAGTGGTAATGTCTAATTGTGTTCTAATAATTACTCAATGTGACAATTCATACGACTGTTAAGCTAGTGCAATCGTTGCTGCATAATATCAGATAATTACCACATTTTAAATAGCGCATCCTAAACTGGTTAATGTCATAAAATCGGTGACTCTAAAATAAACTTATATGGCTTAACCATAGCTTTTGTCACCAAAATAAGTCAATTTTACTTAACTTATTTATATCTAAAGGCGACTTCCTACGCCAACATTCTGCTCCAAAGTTTTTTGAAAGAATAGCCTCCTTTTCTAGTAAAGAAATGGCTGGATCGATTTGAACGTTATTTTATGTGACAGTTCAAGTGGATCTAGGTCCTGATTTGAGACAATTCAGTTCATATCAGGAAATTCAAAATTTGTTCATGTTTGTTGCGTTGCAAATCAGTTATTAATTTTTAACATTAATTCGGGAAAATCTCAATTTTTTTTTAAAGAAAGACGCATTCATAAGCAAAAATCCTATGTTTTTATCATTTTTGATCAAATTTGCGCTTTTGGCAACAAAATGGACAACTGTGCTATTTTCTACGAATAGTGGATGTAGTGTAGTGGGTCGGTATAGGTATCGAGAGACAATTAAGATACGAGTAAGATGTAGTGACAGAGCTCGTCTTTGCTACTGGTAACATCTGAAGCTTAATTGACCGTTATGGAAAAACGCAAATGATAAACATGTAATCAGATGTAAGGGTTATTAGCGAGATTTGGTTAATAAATCTATAATAAGTATTCAAACCAGTCAACATTTTCTTTTAACGCAAGCTGATTATTTATAAAAAGTTAGTTTGTTCTTTTTTCAAAATGTCTGCGTTATTCCTTATCACCTGTGAAAGATTTTGTGTTTTAACCCCAACTTAATTTTTTCTGCATATTACTGGAATATACTTTGAATTTGAATGTTCTAAACGAGGAAGTTGTCACAAATATTCAAGCCAGAGGAACGAGTTGGATACGTTACTGATGTGTCAGCTCCTCCACCGATTTATTTGCAAAGAAAGCTCTCATAGAGATAATTTCGAGCATCTATGCAAAATTTTCGTTGACACACATTATCATTGTGAAAATTAGTCATGCCTCTTTTTGTATAATACGCTTTGTTAGTAAAAATATATTTTCGCTTCTTTCCAGATTAAAGTCGCAACGTTTGTAAGTCTCGGTATAGGAACATCTAATAAAAGTTCTACAACTTTTCCTAAAATTTGTTCTTCTGCATGAAATTTCAAATTATACGCTGTCGTGGGCTATGAGTGCAAAAATTTTTGTTTCGCGAAGGTAACTTATAAGACCTATAAATTTAGTATGGCGTGGCACACGGCGACTTGGAAACCGTTTGCTACATACGCTCTAACACTTCTGCAATAATTTCTTTAGAAAACTTCTTATGCAGCGACTTAAGTTTGTAAGGAAAATTCCGAAATTTCTATAAATCTCATTACTCAAATTTAAAAAGTTTGACGGTAAATATCACTTGTTCGTCAGCTGATTGCTTTCACATAGATGCATTGGGTTATCCCTCTGATCATTATAAAACATTGTACGTTAATGTCGCCTGTGAAAATAACGTTCAAATTGATTCAGCTGTTATTTTATTCAAAAATAAAGTTATTATTTTTAAGAATTTTGAAGCTAAACGCTGACATAGCAAGTCACTTTTCGATATAGGCAGGCTGTTATAACGTCCCGAAAATCTGTGCTTAAGTCAGGGCAATGCATTATAGATATATCATGTATGTATTATTACATAAACATGCGAGTTATTAGAGGAATTTCATACTTCCATTATTAATTTAAGTATAACCATAACTCATTATGTTTTATGGTTTAACATAAAAGATTATTACGTTAATTACTAAAATACATGATATTACTTTGACCTATTGATAAATTCAACTTAATTTGTTATTTGCCTTATTAAAGCATTCAAATCTAGCTAAGTTAAATAGTACAATCTAATTTGTTGATTGCAGCTTGACATGAAATGTGATTAATACGTATAAGTGGGTACGCTGCAAATCAATTCTCTTCTTCAAAGTCTTGGAACTATGCTAAATTAACTGCTTGCAGTGTAGTACTGATTATATCACATGAAAATGTATTTTTTTTAATATTGTTGTTAATAAAAAAAGAGAAATACTACAGTATACGGTGTATACCTTCCAAATTTAATAAGTTAGTAATATGTTAAATGGGTTATAGGAACTTATAGGAAGATGGCTAATTTACTTATTACTAGAATGAAGGTGCACTATCCAGATAATTGCTTTAAATTTAAAATTTCAACAATTTGAAATATCTTCTACAACAATTTGTGACTTCAAAATTTCTAACGCAGAAAAAACGCCGATAAAACTTCTTTTCAGTAATACCGCAATTTAGATTTAGACTTATAGGTTTCTAGATTAAGTCTAACTTTTCCCTTTAAATACTCTTCCCATCTTTCACGTCTTCTGCTAATTGTTGCATTTAGTTCATTATTAGAATAGTTGACGTATCCACTAACTCAAACTTTGGACTAAATATTAGAACCAATGGCTATTAAAACACGAAACCTGCCCGAATGGTTTTATAACGATATATTAATTACTACAATTGGTTCAAATCTATCTTAAGACCGTCTTCCGATAACAAAGAAGTTAAAAAATATAAGCTTAGTTTGTGAAACACAATCATAAATATAAACATTACACAACTAGAATCACACCTAACATTTAATTATGGCTATGATAAACTTATTTATATAAGTTTTATTTTTTTAATTTCATTGTTATCCGAAGATGATCCAAAATAGGATTGAAATAATTGCAATAATGAATATTTTATTACGAAATCATTCGGACAGGTTTCGTGTTATAATAACCCTTTCTCTACTAATATTAAAACAGTAACATTTTAGACAACTTAGTCACATCATAAAATATTAACATAATTTGTAGGTTGAAAGTTTCGTCTGTTTGTTTAAAAATTGCACTGCGTTAAAGAAGTAACGGCAGGCCTAATCGCTTCTGCTAATAATAAATATTATAAAAACTTGCTACAATAAAAGTCGCAGTAAATCACACAAGATATAACTTCTAGGTATCTATGCATACGCGGTGTTTTACTTTTAAGTAGCAAACCAAAGTAATTTCTTTCAATTGAATGCCCAATAATATCGTCGCTAACTGCGCAAACCTATTTGATAACCATAAGAAAACAAACGCAGAGCCAGGTTTATACAACAAAAGCTATTAAATAAATGTAGCATCAAAGTTTAGTGAATTACCGAAAAAAGCATATTTAACTAATTGATCAAGATGTTCTTTTTGAACTTGTCAAAACGAAGTTTGGGTCCAAAATCATGATAAACCTTTTTGCTTGCTAAGAAAGATGCAGCCTTTTAAAGATGGCGCTTCAAAGACACTTTTCTGGCTGTATTTTTTAACGGTTCGAGAAAAATTGACCGAGTTGGAAAAATGGACCATTAAGATCGACTTCAGTAATCAGTTTAAGATAAATTTTCAAAAGGGGCATTGGCGGTTGTTACAATGATTTCTATTAACTTTAGCTTCTGGTAGCTTTTTATATTGAGCAACTTTACGATTTTGAAATGAAAATCGTAATTAACGACGTAGTCTACTTCAAAAATATGGTTTTGATTAAAATAGATATCACAAGCGTTTTTGTGAAAAAGTAATTTTTATAGATCGCTACAAGAACTATGACAAACAACTTAATTTTGCTTATATTAGTTCAAATTAAATCAAGTACACATATAACAAGTAAAGTAATATAAAAACGCGTTTATAAATAGTACATCGCAAATCAATATGCATTTCTATTAACCACCCCGTTTATGTTAAGTTTAAACGGCCTATAACAAGTTAGGGGTAACATAAACGTGCAAATTAAATATAATTTTATATAAAACTAAATCAAACAACGGAAAAAGTAACAATAATTAAAAAAACGAGCCGGCGAAAACGATATTTAAATTTTGAATGTGTCAAAAATTTAAAATCGAATTGTAAACCGTTGTAACGTTATATCAAAAGGATCTCTTATGCAATTAAAATCGGTGTAATGGGATATAAATTAATTGTTTGTTCCTTCAATTTAAGTCATGGGTATCGGAACAAAATTGTATTTTGTCGTAGAGGTACAATGTTGTTTTTGGGGTAAGGATACCATGACACAAGCAAGCGGCCTGTTGTGCATGTTGAACGAGTTCAAATCTGAAAGCTTATAAGATACAGATTGAAATTTTCTGATAGCAAACATCACTCTTATAATACAAGAATTTTGAATTCTTTGTATACGTTTCACCTCAGAACTGTCTATACATAGCCCATACACTGAATCGCAATAGTTTAATGACCACCTTCATTAAGAGTATATATTTCGGACGTCTTCGAAGAGAATTCCTTACAATCCTCTTATAATACAAGAATTTGGTATTCTTTTCTACGTTTTACCTCAGAACTGTCTATACACGGCCCATACACTGAACCGCAATAGTTAACTGACCACCTTCATTAAAAGTATATAGTTCGGACGTCTTCGAAGAGAATTCCTTACTTTTCGGGAAAATTAGGCGTATTTTGTAAAGAATTAAATCCATTATAGATACGTTGACGAAGCTCGTGAACTGTATTGATGTTATTAGAATAAATTAATTGCTTTAACGAACCCATTAACAGAAATTCTACAGATTTAAGTCAGTTGACCTAGTAGGCCATGTCACAGATCCTTTGCATCCCACGCAGATTTAATGAAGTACGTTGTTTAAAAAATTGATTGTTGTTTAGCTAAAATGTACAGGATCGTCGTTATGAATTAACCATAGCTGTAATGGCGTTCTTAAAGCAACGTCTTGAGTAATTCTGACGTGATTTTCTTTATAAATTGGCCTAATTGAACGTCTAGGAAGAATGAGTGGACTGATACTAAAATCCCGAAGTATTCCTACCAAAACGTTCACAGTAATACGTATATACCATAAATGAATGACAGAGATTTCTTACTAGTCAAAAGTGTAAATTATAAAAAGTCGTTGTACTACATCGGTAAACAAAATTAATGATAAAGAGCTGGGTTAGGTCCACACTTCTCTAAGAACTAGATGCAAAAGACAACTTTTACTGGAAAATTAGTTTCAATGGTATCCTGAACACGTTAGAAGTGGTATAGGTAATGCTGGCTGTACCTTCACAATTGTTGTATGGTGTTGTGACTCACATCTTCTACCAAAGCAAGTTGTCTGGTACTGCTAGTGTGATCTTCTTAACTCATTCCAACACAAGTTTTTAAAAGGCAGAATTTCATAGTTTAACAGTTTTACCAACATTAACTAGGTTGGCTATACAAAGTATTGAAATAGTAAAATACGTATCAAATGTTTGTCTAGTGCTTCTTTAGTTAAAAATATTGCCATATCTAAAAATTGAAATGACTAAAAAAGAAACTAGCAATTAACACTAAACTAACAATCAAAAGAAAAATAAGAATAACTAGTTGACATTAAACACTGAAGAATCACTAGCGATGACTTAAGAACGGAAATTAGCTTTAGGAGATCTTGCTGCTTTATTTTATTTGAAAAAATTAACTTATTTGTTATTATGCTCCTTAATTTTTATACTTTTCGAAATAAGCTTGTAACCAAAAATTTTTTCATTGTTGTGGTAGAGATTTACAAAAATGATTTTTGTTGTAAACGGTTGACGTTCATGTTGTTAGCGAATCTTACATTTATTCAGTAAAAAATATTCCTAATTACAATTTTCATTTCAGAATTGCAAAATTGTTGAATACTAAACAGTTAAAACTCATGCCCCTCTTATATCCAGCGGCGGCAATAGGTTAATCTGAAAATTTATCTTATACTAGTTACTGTTCAAGAAATATAATGTATTCTAAGCGCCATCGATAAAGGATCATTCATTTTTCCGTTCAGTTTCTTTTTACTGCTTTTATTAGTTTATTTTGTACTCCTTTCTAGGTTTACGTTATTTTTTTTTATACGTCTTTCTATATTTATATATTTTCTAATCCTTTCCTATGTTTGTAGTCGTACTCCGCTCATTTTCATCGGCCTCTTCTTCTATAATTTTCACAGCATATTCCTATAACTAGGGGGCGGAATATATGCATTTAAATGCAGCCAAAATATGCGTATATATATATATGCCTGGTTTGCCTTTAAAATATGCACTTATATGCCTTTTTTTGACCAAATATGCATACTGGTATGCAATTTTTTTAATTTATTATTATAATAAAATGGGGTAAAAAACACACTGAGTTCTAAAAAAAATGTTTATTTCAAAAATAATTTGAAAAAACAAAGAGAAAT
>JAHWXV010505645.1:0-12830 GCA_024586415.1 Phrixothrix hirtus | reverse complement strand
TATTGCTTTCAAATTTTAATCGTTTGTTTGTGATGATAATATATATCGTTTGTGAAAATTTCAATAAAATCGTTCCACTATTTCTAGGTCTTGCGTTTTTATGGAAGTCCGTATATAATACATACTATTCTATGAAACAATTCATATTAGACCTGGCAATGCAAAAACTAAAATACGCGTTCTGCTTTGGGTGTACCTTAAAGCATGTAAATGGACGCGATTTTTCATGTACCAAACCGAGGTCACCGACCCTGTTTCTCACGTAATTCCATTGCTAAAAGCGTAGTCCCAAAAGAAAGATTATTTAGCCTGCAATACGTATTTTATTAACTAAACCATTGGCATTACGTACGTGCATTCAGCCATTTATGATATGAATCTATTATGTCATTTGAAGTATGTCAATCTAGGTGATAAAGTGACTGCTTTCTCAATATTATAGTTCCTATAAGTTAAGTTGAACTTTGCTACTTTACGTAAAAACTTTTTTTTTAATGATCCCTACGTGTAGGACTATTTTAGGTAAAATGATTTATCAGGCATTGAAAAATTTCTCTTAAGGAAGTTGTTGGTAGAATTCTGTAATTATAAGTCCAGTATTTCTTTGCTAATCAATGACTATTTCTTCAACGCCTTAAGACGTCACTTTAAATATTTTAAATAGTAAATGTGTAAGAAATATTTTGTAGCGTAATTAGTCGTAATTAGCAAATCTAATTTCTGTTTTTTTGGGTTTATTTTTAGTTCAAAAATTAAATTTTCTAATTTTAATTACCAACTCATTAATTATTTTTAAATGAATTTTTCTAATTAGGTATTCTGAATTATGCAGTAAAACAACTACAGTTAACAATGGTTTATCATACACATTTTATTATTTGTGATAATATAATTTTCCAAGTACGTAAAGCTGTAATAATTAGTATATAAATATTTAATTATAAATTCTCCTATTATAAATAAATTAGAATTTCGCTGCAGCTTCCTATGCTAAGACATCTTAGTGATTTTGTGATTAATATAGACGTAATCTATATTTTTCTTTATTAATGAATATATAGCGAATTGTATGTTTTAAATTTAGTATCAAAAATGTGCAAAAATTCAGGACACATTTATTAACTATTGCAAAATCTAGAATTAAATTATTTCTATTCGTTAAGATACAATTTGGAAATTGAGACGATTGTTCATTAACCGAATTATCAGTGTACAACATATAAGCGAATGGATTTTAGCTGACAAACTTTCCATACTGTTTAAATTTTCTGATTCACGCGGTATAGTCTTTATTCCAACACATACCAACTATCTTAAAAACATGAAATGCAATTACATAATATCAAGGTCAATACACTCAATGAATTACTAATTTATATTATATTACTTGAAGAATTTCCGTATATTTAAACTGTTTTATACTACGTATTTGATGTCACTACTTTCCCATAATCAATTTCAAATGTTGAGGAAGTAAACCTGTAACTGATAAATTCCGGTGGTGTATTAGGGATTTTTATAAAGTTCTTGCAATATATACCGTATTATAAATATTTTTGTAGTTTCTTTGTAATAAGAATTAGTTAGAGCATATTTGAGAAATGAAAACGTTAGTTTAAATTTACAAGGCAGATACTCCAAGTGTGATGTTGTAAGTTTGATAAAATTTGGATGTGTTGTGGACAATTAAACTCTAAGGGACTGGTATTTCTTTATTTCAACAGTAATTCGGTTTTAAATGATAAAAATTGCTCCTAAGTTAGGACCTTCATTAGAGCATATTGGCAATTTCACATAGAAAGAGTAGTTAAATTTTAACGGAATAGTCGCTATAATGTTTGCGTTGTACGAAACGAACGGATAGTTTTTCTAACAGCCCAGGTTTTACTTTGAGGCGATTCTTAATTCCTAAAACTGGATTACCGCTGATACACAGGGTGTCTAGGAAATAAGGCACATTAATTAAAATAAGCGTCGGGTCTTTAGGGATCACAAATATGTAAAATTTTTTATTCTACTTCGAAAAGAATTTTTGCAAATTTTCACGTACAAATCTATCATTATTGTGGACCTATACATGTTTTACTATAAAGAATAATTCAAAAGAAAACATATATCATATTACATTCACTGTTCATGAACTTTATCGAGTTCAAGGTCGCGTCAGCTGTTTCAATAGAAATAACAGAATGCAGTCTTTTAAATAGCCTAAATTAGCGTTTTCTTTAAAGCTGTTGCCTATGAACTATAAATTATTGATGAATTGATTATTTTAAAAGGTATTTAATAAATAGCTAAAATTGGCATACATTTTATTAGAAATGTATGTGTAAAATTAGAACCTGTTCGATTCATATTAATTTGTATGAAAAGATATTTATGACTGCGTACACATTATGTGAGAAATTTATTTACTACTTAGATATTGAACTATTTTCACAAAATTTAAATTATGCACAAGTAACTACTTGCAGATATCAATAACATGAAGATTTCTTAAAGATAATTTAATCCCATATTATAACGGTTTAATGCAATGTAGAACAATTTTAAAAATAAAGTTATTTAAAAAATGTTTTCGTATTCTATAATACGAGTATATGTACCGAAAATGGTATATATTAAGTAAAAACCTAGTTTTTATTTTAAATAAATTATAGGCTTGAACAACTAACAGATTACTAGAAATTTTGAGGGAGAAAATAAAACTTTTAATTTTAAACAGTAATCAATGGGTATTTCAGATAATCAGCTGAGAACATCCACTAATAATGCTCTTAAATCGTATACCTCACACTGTCACTAAAAATATATTTCCACACGTTATCTCTTGTTGAACATAGTAGATTAAGTTAAAAATCAAGGAAGGGCTGAGAACTTTAACTGCAAATATTTGGGAAACTATGCAATTTAGATATAGCTTACAATCGTTTTTGTCGCGCTGTTAAAGTAATGCGCTTAGATCCCGGACACCCTGTATATAATACATGACACTTATATTGCAATTTCTATAAACTGCATCAAAATTAGAGAGGAGCACTTAGGGTAACTTCCTTGTCAATAGTGTCACAATTAGTCCTTCGTTGTGTTTTCACTATTGTAATGGATCTATAATTGTATTTTTATTGCATAGTCATAGTCCTCCCTTTAGCGAATATCTGATGAATACGGGTAAGTGACTTCTCAAATGTGTGACATGTTGCTCCATCTTGTTGAAAGAAGCAGTAATTACGCTCCTCTTGTGTCAGTTGAGGATTTGTTTCATAAAAAAGCTCCAGTATACACCTGTGTTGACTATGGTATCGAAGAATATTGGACTAATAATGCGCTTCGCAGTCATAGCTCACCACACAACGATCTTTTGATCGTGCAGAGGTTAGGATTTTGAGTCGTCCAATACCTACTGTTCTGGATGTTGATATATCCCGATAAATGCAACAAAGTCTCATCACTAGTGATAAACATCAGCGGATCCACATAACCATTTGTAAACATGTTCAACGACCAGTGGCAGAAATGTACACTTTTACCTTTATCGGGATCCTTCCGTTATTGTACAGCTGTCATTCGGTACAGCTTAATTTCAAAGACTTTAACACACGTCAACAAGTTCACATATTTGCATGAACCTGCTGAGCCAATTTTGTGGTAGAATTTCGAGGACATATAGTCATCATTTCAGTAATTTGCGCCGTTAACTCAGGTGTCCGAGCAGAAGGGGTTCTGTTCCTTTTTAGATTTATAACGGACCAAGTCGTACACTATTTTCTCACTAAATCTTGAATGCTGCTTGTCTTAGAATAATTGACGTAATTCCTTGATACAACTGGTCTGTATGAACTCCTCTACAATGAATATTCGCTCTGCTGCTGTATAAGTTATACTCATTTACTGCACAAAGCAACTCTTTACAACACTAAAACAGTTTTGACGCAACAGCAATGCAGTAAACGCATGCAAGACAGAATGGCTAACATAATTTCTTTCCAAATCATATAAAATGGGATGGGGCCAGTTTTACCTGCTCAACCCTGTATTACATCTAAAAGTTGTTATTCCTGTTTTTTTGAGTCCTAATTCAATGTGTTGTATTACCTTATTTTGTATTACATTTTCTTTTATTGTTATTTAACGTGTCTGTCTTAAGTAAGTTTTAGCTAGGTCGTCATTTTGCATATCCATTCAATCAATGCTAGATGAGTTCTTTACGGTGTATTCAACAGAATGTATGTTTGGAAATACCTGTACTAGTCATAAATTTTTGTGTTATAATTTATAAAGGTCACACTATGTAAGTTGTACCTCAGATTTCGACAGATGTTCTTGTTTCTTTAAAGTTGGTGCTTAATGCTTGCATCCTCGTCGGAAGTATTAAGTTTAGCGACTTCAATCAGGTGACTCCCAATCCATTTTATTTACGGATTTAGACACTAGGTCGTAGGATAGTGATTATAAAAACTGTGATAGGTAAGTCTTCATCGAGTCAGACGTGTATTAGAATTCATGCACCAAAGACATTAATTTATGTCGTAATCCAACTTTGACCTGCCGCAACACAAATAACTATACTACCATTTAAGAATAAAGTTATAAAATTTGATGTATGAATTGATAAAACGTTAAATATAATTTTAAAGTGCTAAAATTGTAATATTGTACCAAAACTGATGTTACTATATCTCAACATAATTTCTCTGGCCAGAAATGTAGCTGCGTTAGAGATCTAGAAGCTTGCATATTCCATGTAGGTAGAAATTCTTATCAGCCATTCAGTATAACTCTCTGGTTATCTCTAAACTTCTCCTAACCAGCAAATCTTTCAATAAGGTTGATGCTAAATGGAGGTGTTGGAATTATACGAATATTGAGAAAAAGCGTAGTATTTTTTAAATTTTAATCGCGATTAAAATTATGCTTAGCTCTAAGAATTTTACTTCTTAATCGGGACAGCAGTCCGCATCAAGTAATTGGTCAGTTTGATCAAATTTAATTGTAATGTGCTGTTTCACGATAATTATGATTCTGCTGCTCATATATCCTTCTTACTATTAACACATTTGACGGTGTTAATCACATAGCAGTGAGAAAAATGCGTTTGATGGCCCTACCAACAACCCAGTATTGTTAATTTTTCAGTCTTTCGATGCTGAACAGCGAGTGAATTAGAATTTGTAATTGTCCAAACTTCCGGTTATTTACATATTTATATCTGCAGAAAGGGACGTATTTGTACATAGAGAATTGTTGGGAATGAAACATTTATACAAATGAATTGACGTATGCATAATTTGGTATGATTATACGTAGAAAATAATAGCATGCGCATTTTTAATTAATCTTTTAATTTTTACTGTTTCAATAGACTGAATATTAAAAAAATATACCACAAAAGGTATTAACTTCATGTTATGTTATAATTCCATTTAATTTCTTCATTCAAAAATGAACATCGGAAATGCTAATTTAAAATTTTTGTTTTATTTGTTAGACGAATAATTAGAATTTTTGTTTTATTAATAATATTAAAACAAGTAGGTAATATAAAGAAATTGAGGTAAATTAATATTTAAACTTATTTCTCAAAACATTTGGAGAATTACAAGCCGAAATTGGTATAGTAATTTGTCAGAAAGACGATTTTCCTAAGTGTGTAGCATATGTATGTTAGAAAGATATTGATTTTTTACGTTAAACCGAAGTCATGGATAAGGTCAAAAAATTGTATAAAGAACTTTTAATATTATAATGGAAGATCTTAGCAATTGACCGCTTTAAAAGGAAAATATGGCCAGTCAGAAAGGTCGCATCTTTGTGAAGCAGTTTTCGATAGATTCAAAAGATATTATATAGCTGCCTGAAAAATACAGTCAATATTTTTAGAGATTCTATAACAAAAAATGTGTTAAAAGGTTTTGGTCGGTTACCGAAAACACACTTTTTATCTAGATTCCTGAATGTTTATCAGCTTTTAGTAAATAAATCTGATATATTTAATTAACATAAAACAAAAACAAAAATTAATTCTAATTAGCACTTTAATCTAGTTTGCACAAAATGTTTTTTCTAAATTAGATATTACGAAGGTTCTGAATGAAAATGTTCACGATATGTACGTATCTACATATTTATTCCTATTATTCAGTTCGACTTGATAATAATAATTGTAAAATATACGTAATTTGATTATCGAAACTTAAACTCTGTTTAAAGTTTAAACTTCTTCTAGGATATAAATAGGTAGATATTAGTGTTAAATTTTGGCTGTTACTTATAATAATGCGTCATAGCTATTAATTCTATTCATGGTCAATACCTCCATATGGCAATAGATTATTATCGTTGTCTATGACTCACAGTTCTTACATTTTAAAAAATAACCTTTTAATCGATATATGTTTCAACTTCTCATACCTATCTTTATTTCAATAAAAAATTAATTAAGGCTTCTCTCTTAAGAAACAGTAATTTATGATTGAAAATTGATTTATTGTTTTTCAAAATATTCTCTCTTATGATCTATACGCTTTTGCATTCTTTTGAACCAATTGTCAAAACATTGTTGCTATTCTGTTTGAGACATCTCTAAAACATGGTTTTTGAACGCATCGGCGGCTTCTTCTCCCTATGAAAACCGTTGTCCACGCAATTTATTCTTGACGTTCGGTAACAAAAAGAAGTTATTTGATGCCAAATCAGGAGTGTATCGCGGATAACACATTAATTTCATTTTTTAGTGTTCAAATAATCGGTTGTTAGACGAAATGCGTAAGAACTCGTATTGTCGTGATGCAAAACGGTCCTACGGCGCTTGTTTGCTTTCCTTATTTCCCTGAAGACTTGCCGCAAACAATTGGTGGTGTACTATTCAGAAGTGACTGTCTTACGTTCCTATAAAGGCACTGTGTTGTCACATTACTAGTTTTTCCGAAAAAACAGGCGACAATTTGTATCGAAGTGCTTCGAGCGCGAACAACTTTTGTTGGGTTTAGTTCATCTTGAAACACCCATACAGTTGACTGCTATTTACTTTCCGGCTCATACAGATATATCCATGATTCTTCACCTGTTAGAATATTATACACGTCTTTTGAATCACCGCCATCGTATTTCGTAAGCATTTGCTTACACCAATCGGCAAGGGCGGTCTTTTAAGATGTTTTCAAATTATGTGGGAACCAACGAGAACAAACCTTTTTCGCGGTTAACTGTTCATGCAATATTTTATATATTCTTGTCGAGCTAATATATAAGGTTGCCTCAATCTCACAGTATGTCACATGACGATCTTGCATTATCAGCTTTTGCACAGTATCAATGTTTTCTGGGAAAAAAACTAATTTTGAACGACCTTCACGACTTTCGTCGGTGTACGAACGACGCCCACGATTAAACTCGTTAGATCAGCGTTTCACAGTGGCAAAGGACGGGAATGCATCGCCAAAAATGGAAGTATGTTGATCGATGTACTGTTGTCTAGACAATCCACGTAGAATGTAATAATAAATCATCGCACGAAAATTTTCACGAATTAATTCCATTTTTCGCTAAGGCACAATTCTCAAGTCACCATAAACACCACTAATCTCGTTGAAATGTTAAAATGTTATGTTCGAAAATGTCAAACTTTCCACTATAAATGTTAGATGGCGCATTAAATACACAGTGTTTCTAAAGCTCATAATATAAATAGTGCCCCTCGTACGAATATTCGCTTTTTTTTATTAATCTTATCAATAATGTATTTTTCATCAATTCGCCCATAAAAAATTGTTAAATAGGCAGACGGTCAGCTTTTGTGCTTTTTCGTCGAAAACGGTAGTCGTTCGATTTATTTTTACTTCAAATCGTTGATGACAGGCAATGCTAACTGGTTTAGCAATCGCAGAGTTGCATCTCTTAATTGTAAACTTCCGTACTGAATCATGAAGTTGCAAAAGGAAAGAGAAAAAAGGAACATGATCAGGCTTCAGTCTATCTCTTATTAAAGACTAACAGCATAACGGTCAGCGACATATAAATGACTGTCATGAACTTGCATGTGACTGAAATTTCAAGAATAGGTTAAAATTATTATAATACCTTTAAAAACATTCAATAATAAGCGAGTATAATAAGTCAAAAGATAATTGCTTATTTCGGCTGTCCGAAATTACCAAACAGGTTAGGGACAAAATTATTAAATAGATAAGTTAAATTAGAGGAAATCGAGTTTATTACATTAAATCAAAGATCTAGGAACCATCATAGAAAATATTTGAGTTTAGTTAAATTAATTTTGGTCGATACAAATAAGCATGCTAGTGTTCTCTGATAAGTTAATGTAGAACTAAAAGAAAAGTTAAGCAGAGAGAACAATATTAAGTAGTTAGAATGCATATTACATTCGTACAAAAATATATATCTTGAAAATTGGAAAAGTTTGTCGCAGCAGATAAGCTAGACTTATGTAAGCAAAACTGAAATATTGTTTTTAAAAACCATTGCGTTCACTTGAACTCATGAGATTAGGTTTACAACAAATAGATGATAAATAATTGATAATCAAATTAATTATTCAGCAATCATGCTCGTAAATAAAATTTGTCGTAAGCAAATAAATCCGTAAATAACAATTTGGAACGTAAAGAATTAAGTTTACGTTAAAATATTGTCCTAAAGGAATTACTAAAAAGGTTTTACTAACGGTATAACATCAATCAAGATTAAAAATAAAACGAAGAACCCTGTGAATGTTTAGCGGTGCCAAATGCTCTCTTAGTTGGTAGTAATAACCCGACGAAATGCACGTCTTTACAATCACTCTAATAGCGTACCCCACGCTAACCCCGCTAAGGTGACTTAAACTACTTTTAAGACAATCTGTAAAGCACTTTTACCACTTTGCTTAAAGTAGAACTCATTAGAAGCACGTTAGTAGCGTAACTTACACTAGTTTCTTTAAATTAATGTCGATTATGACCAATTAACTCTATAACGAATGTGTATAATCACATAAAACGTCTTAAAAATATTAGCACCTTAACTCGATTTAGTTTCGGATCTCACTCTAGTTCCATTAAGGACGTATACTTATAACTTTATACGGTGCTTTAAATGAGCTTAGCTTCTTAACGGTGATTTAATAGCGTCTCCTACGCAAGCTACTATAATACGACTTAGACGACCACAAAACAGCATTATTTCATTTTTTAAATAGTTTTGTTTACAATAGCTTGAATTAACTAAATATAAACCATGATCCTTTCGGAAGTCCAAATGTTACGAGCTTATCGAGTCAACAGTTTCATTTTATTGGCCATAAAAGTGCATAATGCGTATATGTATGTATAGTATATAAATTTATTGTAACGCAATACATATTTACTTTTGAGAGACAGACGCCCAAGGAACGCGTGAACTGTATGTTTCAAGTTATCTCAGATGACTTGTTCTTGGCTTCATAGACAGGAGATCCGGGGTCTAAATCCATGTTCGGACAAGTAAATGTAGTACTTTCAAATTGAAGTAATAATTAACACGACTATTGACTAATAAGGAATACTAGTTGTCCGTATATTAATCAAACATAACCATAGAAAAAATTAAGTTTAAAATAAATTCTAAATACTACTATGTATATAGGGTGATTTTAAAATCCATCGAGAAACTTTAACACGATACTGTAATGGCCTAAACACATCCATTAAAAAGAAAATTGTATAAAATAGAAAACATTTTAGAAAAAATTGAAAATGTCGGTTTCTGAGAACTGCAGGAAAATATGAATACAAATAAATACATCTAGATAGATTCTCCGTATCGTAGACGAATAACGTGTTATTTTAATATTAAACTACAAAATGGTATTTATGTGTAGACTAACCTATCCTAATATTAGCAATTGAAATAAATGACTTACGTGTTTAGTCGATTGTAGTTTACGCAGATGAAAATTTTAAACACGTTTAGTTACACTACAAACGATGTCCAGATTTTTATAAGTAATACAATTTTGACATTTTCTTTTTTAAAATTCATAAAAAATAAAGAAACACTTACTTTTTACAAGAAACGTTCAAAATGCTTCCCCGTAAATTAAAACAATTTGTCATTTCGATATTAGAACATCTTGCCATTATTAACACAAACACGGTGTTCAACTTGCAATTAACTGGAATTAGATTCATAAAGACACAAAACTGAGAATTAGTACACAATATAGATTTATACAGGATATTGAATAAGTCGCGCATTCCGATCACGATACGTTGTACACCATAAGTAAGTAATCAAAAATTTTACTGTCTCTCATGATTTCCAAATTAACAGTCATTTTAAACAGCCAATATTTCCACCCAAACAACTTCAGTCAAATTTATTACGGCAAGCTCAAACAAGCAAACAAAAAGGAGGTTGCAGCATAAAATGGAGAAAAGACAAATCCTTCTCAGTTTATTTAACCCTTCCTTGTGGAGATATATTATTAAAATTCAGTTCTTCCTCTCTATACGTACTGAATAATGCACTTACTAAATTTGAAGATCATATCTCAAACGGTTTAGCAGTTATCACATGTTTTATGTTAAATATTTGAAATTTTATGAAGCAAAGTATTCCTGTACCCGTTTTCATTGAAGTCTACGTTTGAACATTGTCGTGCTGGTAGTTCGTGAGATATAGAAAACTGGATAGATTGGTACGAGGTACATCCACAAACTAAGTCCCGTTTGACAGAACAAAGAAAAGAAGAACATATTCAGTAAAAGAAATTATTGTGAAAAATCTTTAAACCTTAACCGATTTTTCTACATACCTACCGCAATTTTGTAGACACTTAGCATAGGGCGACACAAGCTTTTGCATTCCCTATTTATAAAAAGGTGTCGTTAGTGATGTCAACTGATAGTAACATGTTTGTGATCTCGCCATCATTGTTGAACCTCATGCTATGAACACTCGATTTCAGGTGCAAAAAAAGATAAAGTCACCTGGAACAAGTCCGGATTATATGGGGAGGGTGGTCGAATCGTTCGCAGGAAAAGTTCACTCGTCATTGTGCACATTGTCACGTGATTCATTGAACTCCCCTTACCATTGAATCACACACAACATTTTCTCCGTACACTTCAAAGATTTGTTGATGAATGTGGACTGCTTAATGTTCTTCCCATTGAGGAAACAAATTACAGGCCTAGTCTCATAAGTGGTGAGATTTTCAATTAGCTGCGCCACTTCAAACATGCACCACAAAGCGTACACAATACTCAACTTACCTAACGTGGCTTCAACGTCTTCTCAATGAGTCAGGGTAAGTATCGTGCATGCGCGTAACTGAATCAGCGGCGCTAGGGCTGGGGCAGAAAATACAAACGGAACTTAATTTGTGGAGGTAACTCGTATGCATATTCCCTGGTTAACATTTGTTTTGGTTTAGTGCTTTAAAGCACAAAAGTGAAATCTTAAATGTATCGCCATATACTATAGGTCTTTTCACTAATATATCGTGCAGAAAATTTGGTGCATACTATTTAGGATTTTAAGGTGATTTATCAGTTTTGCAACCGATTGTACATTTAACTAGCCTAATTGTATTTCTGATATGATAGTAGTAAGAGGTTTTTAAATTTAAAGATTATTAAAATTAATAAATTTTTAAGCACGAGAATGATTTTAGTTATTACTTTATTATATTTGAACGTAATTTTATATAAAAATGTTTCATTAATTTTATTTTTGGTTTTACGTGAAATAAGTTAAATAATGATTGTTTTCTTAAAAGATTTAGATTTGTAATTAGCAAGTGTTTAAATTTGTATGCATTGGTATATAAGTGCCCTAGATAGCTTTCAAATAGTTTTTAACCGTAGCTATGTTTTAGAAAATGTACGAGATTTATTAGAATCCGTTTATTTAATGTACTGCAATTACTGTCTCTTTAAGATTTAATTTGTGGGAAACAAACTAAACAATTACGTGTAAATAGTGTTTACCAATTTCACAAAGGAGCGCTTTTAACCACATGGAATAATACATTACACGTTTTACTTTGAGAAAGAATGTAGACCTCAATTCAGTTTCGAATAGGTAAAGTGGGCCATACATAAAGTAACTTATTGTAGATGTATTCTAACTAAAACATATCCTGAGGTGCTTACGTTACATGCTTTTTGTATATTCTTATAAACATTAAGGTATTTTATTTCTCTGCATAAAAGTTACTTTATTTGGTTATCAAACATGAAACTTCTATATCTGTTTGGTAAATAAATAAAATTTATTCTTCATTTTATTCGGAATGATAAAAAATGTGAAGTTTTATGTAACTCAGTGTGATTCTATACATCAACTGGATAAACATATTTATTATTACATGTAATTCAGGGTTATTAAATATCAATTAAGTTTATATATTCTAATGGGTCCATCCTTTGATCTTCCTTCTTTGTAGTGTACACATTGAGTTGAAATTTAAGTGAAGACATAAAATAGAGTAATTCTCCTAACAACATTTATTGATTAATTTCAAAATAAATAGTAGCTAAACATTTCGTATTGTAACCATTCAATAAAAGAACAATGGAAACATCTCCAGGGTTAGTAATTTATAATATGTATGTATAAACTCAATAAAAAAATAAACTTTTGTTAGTTAAAATTAATATTTAATAAATTTTCAATGTTTGTCACATCGTTTAACAATTATTGTTGTAAATCTGGTCTATTAATAAAAGAGGAGTTTCTAAGAAACAGTCAACTAAAATAAAATGAGGACGATTAGATTTATATATATATATATATATATATATATATATATATATATATATATATATATATATATATATATATATATA
>JAHWXV010505634.1:0-13424 GCA_024586415.1 Phrixothrix hirtus | reverse complement strand
TTAATACTAAAAGCAGTAATAAGATCAAGTACTTGAAGAAAAGTAACATCTGCTATTCCTATGATTTGTGAAGAACAACTCTTACAAATGAAGCAATTTAATTTCTTAAGAAATAGGAACTCATCATCCAGCCTCGGCCTCTGATATACACAACCAATTAAACATCAGCAGTGAGTGTGTTAGGTCAACTAAATGGAAATTGTAAGCGTATGCGTTTTCATGGTCAAGCATGATGGAGGGGGGATATCTCGAAACTACACGCAACCGATTTTATTCAAATTTCTAATGTAGTTAAACATTTTTCTGTCGTTCACTCGTATATTGTCCTGCTTTTTGAATTTATTGAATATGCTAACATTTCATTGCTAGCGTTAGAATGATGCAATCAGTTTTTCTTTTTAAATAATTTCTTTTCATCAAATGAGTTTTATTTATTTGCATTGTTAATTTTGCCTTTTAATTTTGTTGCCATTTTAAAAGATATTTTAAATGTTCCTCTTTTAGCAGATACTAAACTTTACTGGGTATGAATTGTATTTGCTCTTCAGACTTACAAGTGTGTTAAATATTTAACTTTTCAGACCATACATTTTGTTAAGCCCATATTTAAAATACAATAACGTGACATGGTGGTTGCATAGTTTAATAAATATCTCGATCAGCAGAAATTATCCTATCCGACACTATATGATTTAAAGATTTATAAATGACTAAAAGTGTTTTGAATTTCTATTGTAGAATTTACAATTGCAACTGAAGCAATAAAATAAATAGAAGCAGCTAAAACTCTTGCGGAAGCATTAAAACGACTGCAACTGAAGTCGAGATCTTTCAGGCTGCAATGGTTGAATGGACCGCATGCTGAGAAACTTCGCATTTAAACTTTTTATTAATGAATTTAGCCGTTAGGGGCAATTATGCTGAACTTAGAGCTTCAACATTTGCAGTTTTTATTATTTAACGTGACATACTGCTACAAATTTAAATTCAGCAATTTGTTTATGTCAGTTTAATTATTGATATTTATTTTATCCTTCAACTCTGTATAAATTAAATATGACATACATTTTGTAACTATAAATTCAAAAAAGTAAAAAGAAGGGAAATGTTAAATTCTAGGGTTTCCTGAAACTTTACCCGAAATAATTGATATTTCGAAAAAACATCACGTTAAAGAAGATATTTTTATACTTTTACATTATAAAAGAACAGAAACCATAGCCAACTTCAGAATGCATTAATATCAAATTTAGAGAATGCTAGAATTTAAATTAAACGTGAAGGAAGGTATTTCAAATGCTCAGATCTGCTCAAGTGATTTAACTTACAAATTTATCTTTTTAAGTAATTCTTAGATCAAAGGAATTTGCATTTCTTTAAGGGCAAAGATATCTTATTTCCGAAATCTGATGGAGTAGTCGATTCTTGCTTGACAACCCATTCATGTGAATTGTTAGAAAAAGGTAAGCAAAATCCACAACCGCAGTCTGCTTTATATCAATCATATAATATATTTATTATATTGCAAAATTATCGCCTGAATATCTAATGTTAAGAAACTTAATGGTGTTTTCGTTTCTAAATTAGTTTTCTTATAAGATGAAGGTGAAATAGCATTTATAGAGAAAAATGTACACAGAAAATTTTCTATACAACACTTGTTTAATATATATTTTCATGATTCTATGGTATAAAACGAATTTTTCACATAATAAATTCCATGGTTTATTTAAATTCTATGGCTTTTACTGCGATTTTGTGAGCTGTATCGATTTTAGATAATTATATTGAAGTTATTATAAAATTTAATTGCTTTATCCGAAAAGTAATTCATACTTTAAATTGTCAATATAACTAATAAAGAATGGAGTTGCCTAAAATATTGTAAAATTGAACTGTTTAAACTTTAATAAATGTATTTCAAAATTATTTTGATGTTATAAGCTATAAATACCATAACGCGGTGTCTACATCGGGATAAAATAATTAGAAATCGGGAAATCAACGTAGGAAGTTCAAATATTAACCATTTGAGTTCAGTGAAGTCGGAGTGAATTAATGCTGACTCGAATAGAAAGCCTGGGTGAGCATTTGTGACGTGATCAATCGCAGTCATCGGTAAACCGTAATAATATTTCACAATAACTACCTCACTATTTGTAAATTTTCCTTGTTTGTATAGTTTTTTTAAGTTTCTTATAGGTAACTAATTTAGAACGTAGATACACATGTATTTAGTGACATATAATAGATAAAACCAGTGGAACAAGATTAATTTAATAAAATTTTATGAAATTTTAAATCAAAATATACAACAAAAGTAGTTAATATTAGCGGGTCCGGGGCCCACCACCACCACTCAATGTGGTATAGGGAAAATACCATGGATAATATCAAACTTTTACCCCCTCCACTTTTAGCATTATGGTAGGTAAAGCATTATGTCAAAACTGATTCCCATTTTTTCTGCTAGTGTTGGCGGGAAATATGACTCATGTTTGGTATAGATTTAACTAAAAGTAACCAGCCTGTTATAAAAGATAATTTATAGGGAATTTTTCATATTTGAAGTATATTAATAGATTTAGAGGGAAATTTGAAATATAACTAACAGGCAAAATCACAGTCATCAATATAACCACGAGGTTTGCAAGCTCGGATTACCGATGTATCTATGTGATCTTCAGCACTTCGTAAAGGAACTCTGAATTTCAAGTT
The DNA here is from genome assembly GCA_024586415.1 of Phrixothrix hirtus. Classification (NCBI taxonomy): domain Eukaryota; kingdom Metazoa; phylum Arthropoda; class Insecta; order Coleoptera; family Phengodidae; genus Phrixothrix; species Phrixothrix hirtus. Next base: position 10,706 of record JAHWXV010505634.1, on the reverse strand, counting down.
AGACATTTCTATGTATCAAAGAAACACTAGGTCGCGTGCGGGAATATTATATAAGCTAGAATATTTGAGGCACCTTATTTTTAATCACAACCCGGAAGACTTTTTTAATCCGCGGCGTAGTTATAAAAAATAGGTACGTAAATAGGATGTCACACAATCACAGCCTAACAAGCGCGCCAAAGATGCATGATGTCCACATATATCGTTTGTTCATGTGCAATCATCCATCATCGCAATGTATAAATTGGATGGCGATCGAATTTTCTTTCAGTTACTGGTATAACTTGTACTATTCAGATCTCCAGGTTTTAACAAAACACGATGTTCAGCTGTAATAAGTGTAATAAAATATTTTCTAGAAATGATGCGTTAATGCGCCATTATAAAACACGTGGAAGCTGTAACGCTCGTTTTTTTCCGGTTATTTCTTTTTATTATTTGATTAAACTTTTAGTTAAAATTATCGTAATTCCGTTGTGGATAAAATGGTAGAGCTTTAACTATATCTGGGAATTAGATTCCCTCTCATTTATCTTACGATTTTGGTTAAGGAAAGACAAATTCAAATTTTATCCAGTTTATTTCTATAAAATTTAATAGCTGTTTTTTTATTCACGTAATTAATCATCACCTTGTTAGATGGAAATTACTTTTATAACTATTCGTACAAAATTTACATCTAATACCTTAATATCTATATTTTAATTCAAACATAAACATTGTTTACCCTTAATAAAATTTATTTTAGGTAGTATTCGAATAGGGGTAGTTTTGATGCATCCTGATTCAATGTATGTTAGCTGAATTTGTATTGAAGATCAGATCGGGCGCTCCTGGTCCGATGCTTGCACAATACACACATATCTTTTGCTATTGTGAATTTTAAATTTGGTAAGCGCTGTTATGAAAGTTGAAATTATGTCTGTATTTCTTTGAAATTATTAATGATTACCTTTACGTAGCTTTGATGATTTTGAAAATTTCGTTTTAGAATTGTGTACTATACAAATAACAGCATGACAAAAAAGGGGGTTTAGTGGTTATTAAGTGAAGTTATGTTCCTGAGGCCATAATTTGTGATGATTTAGTTCAGATGCGGTAAGGTATGAAATTGGATTTAGTAATTTGAGTCAGTAAATGCATGCAAAATTTGTTTGTTTGTTTTTTTTTGTTGAGTTTGGTATTGGCCAACATGGCGTACCTTTTATGGTTGGGAAATTCCAACCCTTGATTAGTTGTATATAGCTTGCGAGCTGTGTATTGCGCATGTCTGGAGGACATGACGTTGAAATGTTTGCTGCACTACTACATTTGATGCGATTCCTACTTGCATAATTAAATAATCGCATAATTATTTCCTAGGGAATAACTTCGGCCAAGGTTAAATTTTGTCATGGGAATTCTTTGGTTTCGAAATTGGGCGGGTTTTATCTAAATTATTCATTATTGGCGTTTTTATTTGAATTTTGTGATATTGATTATTTGAATAAAATTATATTTTGTCAAGGGTTTTAAATTGATTGTTCAATTTTCTTATTTTTTATTTGCGTCATTATTTAGTTCATTAGTCTCGAACTAATTGAACACCAGCGGTCATTCAATCAGTTCGATTTATTGTAAACCAATATAATGAATTATGTTATCGATTCGTATAGTTGGTGAAACTATATTTCATTATTATGTTATTGTCCATTAAAGATTATTATTGGACGGAATTAAATTTCTCTCTAGGGAAATAGTTGTGTTCACGAAATTAATCTTATTTTTGCCTTTAAAATAATTACTGTTCGATGAGACAATGGTCTAAATTCTGTTCCGTTTAGTTGTGGAGACGGTTTTTTTCAGCTGGAGTATCAGGAACCTGATCGAAGATTCGACTAATGGCTACCACTTTGCTTAGATCAGGGTCTTGGAACGCATAATATAACATTTATACTTTAAAATTTCAAATGATTGTTAAAATTCATAATTCACGAAGAAATTGTTAATTTGTAAATTACTGTGATTTATGCTTTATTCAAATTATACGAAATTTGTTACAAATCTAATCTTTCAATCAGTGTTTCTACGTCGAAACAGCGGATGCAGCTTGTACTCTAAAGAGTATCTTTTATTATGTAAACATCTGTCTAGTTGCTAAATTAGACTGGTGCCAAGGGATACAACCTGCATTTGCTGCTACATTCCTTATTCCCACTTCCCTGAGTTGTCTTTTGCATATTTATTCTTTCATAACGTTTCTTATTAAGAACTTGAAGTTGAAATTGTGTTTATGCAGCAAAAGTTTATTACGTTACATAAAGTCAACGATATCTTATTTATAAATATACTAATTTGACGGAAAGAAGATCTATATTATTTTTTATACAGAACGTTACAAAGCGGCGGAAATATTGGATGCAATATTTGAAATATACAATTTAGTTGACAAGATGCCCTCAAGAGGCATATTACTAATCAACACAAATCACAGCAAGTATGTGACATATGCGGGAAAAGTTTTCAGAGTGATGAAGAACTATTTACACATATACATGGTAACCACAACAACAATGAAGGTGTTCCTCCACCAGCGAAGAAGATAAAATTGTCTAACATCAACGATCAACCGAAGACGCAACTCGAAGGTAAACAGGTATGTGGAGAAGATTATACGACAATTAAAAATATGTTGGACATTTAAGATCTCAAAAACATTTATCAACCATTGCAAAATCTCTTAATGTGAAGTGAAAGAAATGAAATTTAATTTTAAATATAGAATCGCCAGCTAATATCCCCAAATTTCTGCAAAGTACTAAATCGATAGTGATTTGCTTAATTGAATCAATCGTTCAAGCTAATAAATCTGGGATAAAATTCAATATGGAGTTATTCGGACATTATGTTCCTGAAAGAACTCCCATTGGAGAATTAAAATCATTTAACACCAAATACACTGTGGCAACTCAATCATTATATGATCTACAGTACTTACATAACGAGTTACGCTCCATCATTAAAAGCAAAGTGAATAGTTTCAAGAAAGGGACACTGGATGGGGTTTTAAAAGGCATTTCCCATCTTAAAATTAACATTAATAAGTACATACCAATTAGAGGCACATCATATATTGAATTGCATAAAGAAATTCAACAAAAGCAGGCATGCTTAAATATTAAAAATTTAGACAATGCATGTTTTGCCTGGACAGTAACATTTGCATTACATCCTATCGATCCCGGTTATCATCCAGATCGAATATCATCTTACCCTCATTACTCAGAAGTGCTTAATCTAACTGGATTAGAATTTCCAATGAAATTGAAAGACATTTCTAAATTTGAAAATAACAACAATATCAGTGTAAATGTGTATAGATTGTAATTTAATTCTGTAAGTAAAATCTATAATATTGTGGGTCCATTATATTACACAAAATCTGTTCAACAAACACATATAAATTTATTATACATTGAAGAAGGTATTAATGTGTGGATAACGGGCATTTCTCGACTTATTGGATCTCAAGTTTCAAAACTCAAAGAAAAGAAATACTTATGTGATGGACGCTTCACATTCTTTTCTAAACAATCGATATTAACAGCTCATAAAGCTAACGATTGCGATAAAGTTTACACGACTATGCCTAAAGAAGATTTAAAATTAAACAAAACCGGTGACTTAGTTCCAGGAAATATTTTAAAATTCAATGTGGTTATGAAAAGAAGATGAGGGATCCATTCGTTGTTTATGCTGGCTTCGAGTATCTTCAGCGGCCAATTCAAACAAGTTCCCCAAATCCACACAACAGTTATACAAATAAAACTTATCTTCATATTCCATACAGCTTTGGTTATTACATCAAGTGTTCATATGGCGATACCTTGAGTAAATATGAAGTATATACGGGATAAGACTGTCCTAAGGTATTTAGCAAGAATCTTTGTGAGGATATTAAAAAGATATATAACAATCACTTGAAGATGGTGCTTCTTATGGATAAACTTAGTGTAGAAGAAGAGCACATATTTGACACGACTTGAGTTTGTCATATCTGCAATAAAAAACTGAATTCTTTAGACAAAGTAGCAGATCATGATCATTTCACATCAAAATTTATTGTGGCAGTGCATTCTAAATATAATTTAAATTACAAAATACCAAAAATTATTCCGATATTTTTTCACATGTTCAATTACGATTCACACCTATTTATAAAAGAATTAGGATCCGATAATAAAAAAATTGACATTGTTCCTGAAAATAGGGAGAAATATATCTCATTTACATAATCGTAACTGGTAGATGAGTATTCTATAAAAATAATATCACTCACTTATATGAAGTTAAGATTTTTGGATTCGTTTAGGTTCATGAGTACTTCCTTGAAAAAACTTATATAACTTAGAAAAGGGACAACTACATGAAATAAAGAAGTTCTTTCCAACGAATGAACAATTTGATCTATCACGAAGAAAAGGAATATTTCCTTATCAGTATATAGATCCGTTTGAACATTTAAATGAAATCAACCTTCCAGTTAAAGAAAATGTTTACAATTCCTTGAATAACCAACATATTACTGATAATGAAAATGAAGATGCCATTAACGCATGGAATACTTTTAAAAATCGAAATTTAAAAGATTACTCTAATTTATATCTTAAAATCGACGTATTACTGTTATGCAATGTATTTGAAGAATTCAAGAATCTATGTCTTCACACATACCAGCTCGACCCAGCTCAGAAGTTTGCAATAGCAGGATTTACTTGTCATGCAATGTTAAAAATGACTGGAATTGAATTAGAACTATTCACAGATATAGACATGCATCATGCATCATTTGTCAAACATCAATTCTATACTCTAGAGCTAATAATAAATATATGAAGGATCAAAATCCAAACCATCCTTCAACATGTCTCGCATATTGGGATGCAGGTAATCTTTACGGATGGGCAATATACCAATTATTACCTTATGGCGAATTTAAATGGCTAAATGGTACCGAAATTTCAATGTTCCACATATCGGTAACAATTCGTCAGTTGTATACTCTTTAGAAGTTGATATTAAATATCCTAAATCTCTTCACTCAACACACAATCTGCTATCATTCCTATCTAAAAATATTCCACCACCTAAAGCCAAATTTCAAAATAAAAATTAATTCCCAACTTATATGATAAAGATAAATATATGTATAGTGCATTATAGAAACTTGAAACAAACACTTAAATATGGTCTTGAAGTTACAAAAATTCATCGTGTATTGTAATTCAATTAATCCGCATGGTTAAAGGATTATATAGATTTAAATACTAAATTACGACAAAATGCTAAAAATAGTTTCGAAAAAGTCTTCTTCAAATTGATGAATAACAGTAGCAAAACAATGGAAAATGTCGATAAACGCGTAGATATAAACTGGTTAACCATTGGGAAGATGTTGGGAAAAGATGTGGAGCAGAAAGCCTTATAACGAAGCTTAACATGAAAAGTGTTTCAGTATTTAATGAGAATTTGGTAGCGATAAAATTGGAAATGTTGAAAGTAACATACAACAAACCAATTTATGTTGGATTTTCAGTATTAGAGCTGTCGAAGTTTCTAATGTATGATTTTATTATGATTACATTAAACTAAATTACAAAGTCAGGTGCAACTCTATATTATTGTGATACCAACCGTTTCATACTTCTTATTAAAACTACTGATTTATATGAAGACATATACAACAATATTGATCGATTCGGCACCAGCAACTATAAACCAAACAATTTATATAAAATTCCTCTAGAAAACAAAGCAGTTCTAGGACTTATGAACTTAAGAAAGATGAAGCAGAAAGCCGTATTTTGTATGAAATTATAGCGCTTCGTCCAAAAACGTATGTATATTCTGTCACAGTACTCTGGCACTTTGTACTGATCAGAGAGACTGACGTAAAGCATTTAGTCATGTTACCTATTGTAAGTTTAACTAGCGCGGTAGTTTTAGCTCGTAGTGCGTGAAACATCTCAAGGGGTTCAATATTTAATTTACAATTCTCTGACTTGAGTTACAGGGTCATGTTATAAGGTTTTTCACCAGTCTAATTATGTATCATTCGATGATACGATTTATATTCTATTCGAAATATTATATTCAGTATTAAGGTTCAAATTATATCTTTAATAAAAGCAGGACTCTTTTTATACATGCATTTTAAATGTTAAGTTCATTATTTACATTGTACAGTTCTTATATTCTATGCTATGTACAATTCTATGATTCTAAACTCTCAAGATTACCATGCACTTCATGTTCTATAATAAATCTATGCTACAAGATGTTACTGTAAAGTTTCAGGTTATATCTGCATGCATAATTTGTGCGAGTGTTGATGTGTACTCGTCAATCGACAATTTAGGTAAGGGGATAAATGGCAAGGAATTCTTTATCTTTATATCTTTTATACATTACGAAATATTAATCCAAATAGAAGTCATCTAAGATGTTTCCTACTTCGTATCGTTTCAAAACAGCACAACAGCGAAAACGTCCTTTTGATGTACATAAAATCCTCTCGGAGACCTTTAGGAGAATGGACAACGCAGCGGAAAACGTTCTGAGAAATTGCACATCTCTAGATATGTTTTACGATTGTCGTATTCTCTATTATAACTATCGGAAAACGTCCTTATAGCGTCAGCAGAGAACTTACGACTTCTCTAACCGTAATAAAGCGGAAAAGGTCATGGAATATTACGTTCATGAATACCTATGGCGAGAAAATAAATTTAATGGAGTATGAAATTGGCGGGATATGATTCAGGTAAGAGAGTCGAGGAGACTTTGATTATTTGTGTTTGTTGCTGGTTTTATAGTCCTTTCGTTATCACAATTGTTGATAAACTACAATTTCTACGAATTAAATTGTAATATAGTGAAAGTTTACAATGGCATCTATTTTAATTTAGTAAACCCATTATAGTTTTCTATCTATCTAATCTACCTTACTATTAAATTATGTTATTGCCCAATAGTTGGCTACATGCATTTATTCTTAAATAATTTACAATTCATTAGATTTCTATTTTCTAGTTATGTTCAATTATACCTTTACCACTAGATGGCCATATCTGTTCAGTTTTTGTATTTATTTACATTTGTTGACCTGTAATGAAAGTAAAATGAACCTACATTTTTAATCATGTATTATTAGGGTATCTTTTCTATTGAATTCTTGATTGATTCTACAATATTTAATTAAAATTGTATTTTTGTTTTATTTTAAGGGATTCTTTTATGGGTTATACATATAATAATTTATAATTTAAACTTCATTATTTGAATTTAGTATTTAATCATGTTTTACCACTCTTGTTGCAATATTAATCGTCTGTATAGATATATTTAGATACAGAAAATATAAATATCGGTCAGAGGATTAATCAAGATAGAGCTAAACGCGACAATTCCACACACGATGATCATATCGATTGGATGAAGAAAGCAAAAAGTATGTAGTAAATCAAGACATATCTGCAGATGATTCTAAGGAGTGCCTAAATACCAATGTGTCATTATTTTTTGAAAAGTCTTTCAATTTAATTGTAAATTCTAATCCGGTTAGATTAAGCACTTCTGGGTAATGACGGTAAGATGATAACCGTGATCGATAGGATGTAATTCGGATGTTTTAGTTTGATCCTATTGACTCTGTCCTTTGTTCTTAATAACTTTTCTATATTTTTTCATTAAAACTTTGATTTTCAATTGAAGATTATTGTATAGACGCGACATTGATTATTTTATATTACAAATTGCATTAATTTATTTCATTTGTTAATATTTAGTTACTCCAATAAAGCACATCCTCGTGTTTTTTAAAATTATTAAATTCTTGGTAATGTTTTTTACCAAAAATGTCAATGTTGATTTAAATGCTGTTAAAATAAAAAATAAGAAATAATTAATAGAGAGTAGGCCTTTACCAAAATCTAAAATGTTGTCGGAGACTATACATTAACTCTAACTGTACAAGAATTGCCTAAACTAAGAAAGTCAAATAAATGCAACATTACAATAAAAATATCTATCTTCGTTATCAAGTACAATAAAGGAGTTAAATCAATTTGACAATAAATCAAATAACGCTATATAAGGCAAGAACCTTGTAACGTCCCGTTTTTGTTAGTTAAAGAAGGCTGAGTTAAGATTATATATGGATACGATTTCATATTTTAAAGATGGTAACAAACTTTTTCTTTTAATTCGTTTCAAAGCGTTAATAAAGAATTCAATAAAATGAAATTAAAGGCAGAGGGCTTTATTAGAAAATCGTCGGCGATTAGGGCACGCTTGACTGACTTTTATATCTTGGTTTGGAACTTTGAAACGAAAAATATTGCGAAAAGCATGCTCGCCGAAAGCTATTGATATTAAATAAAATAAATTGCAATACATAACATAATTAAAGGACGCAATCACATGGTTAATTAATTCAACCATTAAGACAAATCGTTTTTGAGAAGCATATCGATATTTGGCGCTAAAGTAAAAATCACGGTACTTCAGTTATATGACGTTTAATGAAAAATTTAAAATTAAATTAGAAATTCAAACACAGCTCGCTTAAATTCTGGAGGAAGTTAATAGCCATTTTGATTCACAAAGATCATCGAAGCGAAAAATAAAATGCTGAGGAAGTCTCAGGGCTTGTACCTCACCAAGCAAAAGGGCACATAAAAGGTCAGAAGCAGTTCAATGATAAAGGACGTTCCCGGAATTTAGCGAATGCCCATTACAGAGGCAAGAATTGCATTAAATGAATAACAGAAGAAACAAAAATTTAAATTTATAATTATTTATGTCCTATTGAAGGCAATAACTCTATTTTACGAGATGGTATAAATAAATAATTTTTTGTCCTAGATCCTATAACGTAGCCATTCTCCATAGAATCGTTACTTTCAGAATTCTTGCGTTTTATACAGTCAGCGACCACGTAAGAATTCATGAATTCACAAGAATGTGATTGAAGATTATGACGAAACGCTATGATAAATTTCAAGTCAAAAAGAGAAAGTAAATTTATTAATTATCATAATCCTTGGCATAGTAAATCATCTGCTTGTTCAAAATTAAGCTTCATTAAATTTTTCATTAGTTATTGTCGGTTCCCTTTCTAAATTAACTGCAAGAGTAAACGAATCAACATTCGGTTTATAAAGTTAAATTCGAATGCTCCGCCTATCACTTCAACAGATTTAAGATCTGAATTTGTAGCGATATAAATTGTTGCGCCTCCCTATTTAGAGTTACAAAAGGATGTACTACGTGATATTTCACTGACCGTGAACAAATACGCTCACTTATCTGTTAACTGTTGTAATGTATGCTGTAGAATAGTTTTTAAAAGTTTTATAAAATAAAACTTCTGACATATTTCTATACAAAAAAAAACATTAGGCGCTATTTGCGTCATTATATAGTGATTCATCAAATATGCAAGATTTGCTGTTCCGTTTGGAGATTCTTTTGTTTTATGAATTTCTAATGTATACAAATAGATGGAAATATTGTGAGAGTTCGAGTGGAATGAACTTCGTTACATTGTTTTCAAAAAATTTCTCAAAAACATAAGGCACCGCGTCGATGTCTATATCCAGCACTAGTGGGAAGTAGTTCCTGTTCGAGTATGCGCGTTATTTTTCGAATTGTCTTTTTGGTGGCTAGGTTTGTTTCGAAAGGCATGATTATTTAAGGGAAGGTGAACCAAATTCTAAGCCTTCTGCAGAAATTACTTTTATTTATTTTAATATAAACCCTGGGTTTGCGGGATGACAAGAACGCATTAACAATTTTTTAATTACTTAATGTGGTTGTGAAATTCACGTAATCGTCAATTTTTGTGACCCCCAATAGGATTGTTCTCAAACTAAAAACGGTTTTATTGATTTTTACAAATAATTGCTGGTCGATACAATAAAAAATTCTAAATCTAGGGGAAGAACTTTCGTTCACGTAGTTATACAGCGTAGGTAATAAGGATGGTCAAGTTTTCCTTATTAAATGGAATATGTTGTATATTTTTATGGATGTTGATAGATCGCTTTAGGAAAAATTCAGCGATATACGGTTTATTATGTCTATCTGTCGAAATTACAGATTTATTGCAAATTAATGCTTTTATTTAAAAATGTACTTGTCCATGGTAATTTAATGACATTAAAAAAAACAGCTTATTTTAAGAACGTGCCACGCTCGATTCTTGGTCAAAAGCATAACCCAGAACGAGAGCTACATATGCCATGTAGAAATTAGGTTGTTCCTTCTTTCCGGGAATCCCGTGGAAACCTAAAGTGTGCGTCGACTAAGCTCAAAAAAAAGGTCGTCGGCAGAGTGGCGTGGATCTCGGCGTTGCGTCAAATCGTATGTCGAATCTAATGTCTTTAATGTAGAGAAAAATGAAGCCTGAATGGGCGCCAGTCGTAGGTAGTAAAGATTAAGTTTACGCGTCCCCAACGACAAAACGTGCAAACAGAAAACCAAAATCTTACCTTACCTGCGAAGTGCTAGCTGTAAGAGAGTCAATTGGTTATAAAGAATCACATCAGTAATTACAAACTAAATGAAAGTATTTATTGTCAAATAAATAATTCTTGAAAACAATTATAATTGCGGTAAAACTGATTTAAACAACATATATTATTTTTATCTCTTGCGAGACGCAA
>JAHWXV010505607.1:0-10174 GCA_024586415.1 Phrixothrix hirtus | reverse complement strand
TTTTATTTAAATTCATACAACATACCTACCTGAAAGATATCTCACAACTGCGTATTGAACAAATTTACTCTGAGCACCAGGTATGCGTCCTCAGCACTGAACATGTTAAATAAATTTTTCTTCAATGGGATTTTCAAAGTATTGCAGTTGTAAATCAGAATTGAAATAAATATTAGTCCAAGTGCCAAGACTGACTTTTATTTATAAAAAATTGAACATAAACAACAGAAGAATAGAAATTGTTTACATTGAATTGCATAAGCAACTAAATGAAACCATTAAATAATACAAATCAAATAACTAAAGTACAGATTATATGTAAATGCCTGTTTGTTTTTAATGCTAAGTAAAGACAAAGATAAGTGATCTTTATTTTACTATATTTATGCAGAAAATGAAAAAAAATAAGGGCATTTGCATATAATCTGTTCTTTACAAATAACATATATTTGTCAAAACGAAACTTAAAAATGTTAAATTTAGTACATTCAATAGGCAAAACAACACTGACAACAATGATCGAAGTATCAATAGTAACATCTTCATGAAATTGTTCATGTTCCAGTTTAAATGAATGACAACAATGATCGAAATATCAATAGTAACATCTTCATGAAATTGTTCATGTTCCAGTTTAAATGAATACTGAATTATTTCCTTAAGATTGTTTTTTATTAATAGATATTCGATTTTTATCATGCACATGGAAGGTTGGATTTGCGTGACACCCCTCTTTGGTGCATTAACTTTAAAAATCATTGTACTTGATTTTGTATGAACCAAATGCTAAAATAAGCCTTGCCAAAAGTGTGTGATTTATTAGTTACAATTTTAGATACACTGGCTACTAGATTAATAATCTATTCACCTAGGGTACGAGAAAAAGATTTTGAGTACCTATAAATAATTGTTTAAATTTCAACATAGTTGCTACCTAACTCTAAACTCTTTTTCCATCTTACTGCAAGTTGCAATATTCCCGTAGAAGTCTTTCCTTTTCAACAAAATTGTTGTTAGAATCAGTTTTATACAAGAAGTACACAATACCTCACATTCCGGAGGCATTCACTTGATACTACATATATATAAATGCACTCCTCAAATGAAATGAATTCAAACAGCCTGTTTAGAAGAAAACCAGCGACTTCGTAGGTTTTTCTTTGAGTTTCAGAATAAGACAACAATATCAGGGTGCCATGCTGGATAATCTAGCTCAAGGAATTCTAATTTTTGCATTAAAGTTTGAACAATTTAAACCTTGTGCACTTTTGCATTATCATAAAACATCAGGACCCCTTTCTACAACAAATTTAAACTTGGGCCGTCTGATGAGTAATAGGGTACTTTTTATATGATCAAAATAAATTCTGGCAGGAAGTGAGAGTTTTATATACTGCGGTTTCCTTAATATTTAAGTAAATGTGGAACAATGTGAATGTCGGTTTAATAAAATGGTGGGTGTTACCATGGAAGTATCAACACTGCATCAGAGCAATAATGCAACATGGTGAAAAACTGTATGAAACATATGGTTCAGGCAAAAAGTGTCAGTCAAGTACAGCATTTTCTATTTGCGGATGTACCCCAGAATTTGACAATTGAGCAAAATCCAATTATACCGGTGGAATAATTAGCCAAGAAGTCTGCTTAACACATTCAATGGACCATCACCATCTCCAAAAATTTGATAAATCTCTGAACTGGTACAATGGGTTTTTCGTGAATTGTCAAAGCTCACTCTGAGAAAATGCATAAATATTTGCATTTCACACCTCAATTGATAATGGATTAGCCCCAATGAGATACCAACTCCAGAGCCAAGAAATATTGTGATGTTTGGTGGGATATAGATGGAATTATCCATTATGAACTGTTATCTAAACCATATTGAAGGAGGGGTATTGCCAACAACTGGATTGTTTAAGACCAGCATTGTTCAACAAAAAGAATGTGTTGTTCACAGGCCCCATATAGCATGAGAAAAGTTCCAAAAGGAGAGGCATTCAACTTATTCTCCTTACCTGGATCTGTCAGACTCATCTTTTTTACATTCTCCAAAATAACCTCAATGGGAAACTGATGAAATCAGAGGAGGATATTCAAATGGAGATTGATTTATTTTTGTTCAAAATACAAAGACTTTTACCTACCCAGTAGTGTTTCAAATATGGTAGAATAATCACAGTCAGTGACTGTATTATCTTTTTCTATGTAATCAATTAAAAAAATTTCCTAGTGGTTTCCAAAAATTATTGCCATACAGTTACCTGCATATGCTTGTGTTTAACACATTTTGCAGGTGGCCAAATCCTTATGGATTTACTCCAATGGTTTTTGCTTGGTCCCAGTTTCCCAGTAATAAATCCAGGATGCTTCTCCTATTACTACTTTGTACAACATATCTTGACCATTGTTTGGTAAGTCCAAACTCCTTAAAGAAATCTTTTGATAATTCATGAGTCAAAAGTTTTTGCATCCAAAATGGTCAGGAAAAATGTGTAGCACACCTAGTTTGAATATTCTCAATGGCACTGTAATCGTAATTACCTTCAAATGTCAATTTTGAAGAACTATCAACTCGACATTTCTGCACAATTCAGGATTCGTAGCAATTTTCGGTTGTCTTGATTTTGAATTAACTTTTGCTAAATGTTAAGGGAATTATTTTGACTACTATTTTATTTGATACAATCTTAGTCCACTCTTATCACACATTGTTAACATCCTTTTGTGTATAATTTTCAGCCTGTGCTTCAATGTTAAAAATTTTATTTTTAATGATGAATTAATTCATAGAAAAGCAATGATTTATCATAAACGGATGAAATTTTGCTTGATAATTATTAAGACATAATGTATTTACCATGACATTTATTATAATATATACATACTGTAGAGATCTAACCACATCTATTATCAAGAAAAATCCCATAAAATAGAAAACTTTTTTGGAAAAAATTGAAAATGTCCTCAGTTAGAGAACTGTTAGAAAATGTACTGTTACGTTACAAATGAGCATAACAAAAGAAAATTACATGGTTGTCTTTGTTCAGACTAACTCATCCACAGGAAGTCGCAGAGTAGCATGGGTGATTAAACAACCAGATCAATTACTACCTGCAAATTAAAAATGACTAAAGGCCAAATTATTTGGTAGTTATAGGAAAGAACATGGGTCGCACATTGTCGATTGTCCCTAGTATGTTACTGCATTACTTAGTTTCTGATATGCCCCGGTAGCTCGGCAATGGAGGCTAAAAGGTGGTAAAAATTCCTCACAAATAAGGAAGTTGCATACAGCACAATAATTAAATTGGAAACCTCACTTTCCAAAGTTAGATTAATAGTAATTATTTAAGTTTAACTTTAAATACGTCCTGAAAATGAATAAACAGAACTAACACTACAAAAGAAAAATAAGATTGAGGTACCAGAAATATTTAATTTTTGTATAGAGTAAAAAGAAATAACAAAGTCATTCAAATCCAATAAGTGCATTAAAATCTAGTAGCAATAAAAGAATGAAATGATTATAATTAGCATAAGGCGAATACGATTTATAAAGGTATTAATTAAACGTAAGTTCTAACAGTAACTTCACCTCGATCTTAAAGTATTAACTACAGAACGATAAATCTTGAAAGTACCTCATACATATAGAATGTATAGAATAATTGAAGTTTACAAAAGTTTAAATAAAGCAAGAACTGCTAGATATTTACAAGTTCCAATAAGCTGTGAATAAAAAAACTAGTCGAACCACAGCTGTATTTTTAGGGCCAAACGAAGTTAAATCATTCTAAATACAGATAAAATTGATAAATACGTAAATTCATGGAGCTTTGTAAATTTCCTTCAACTTTTTTAATAATAATTATTAGAGTAATTGTAGATGGAGGTTGTAACCTTCCAAACATTGGTTAATGTAATTATCAATTAAGATAAACAATTAGTTTCATATTACAGTAGGAATACAAGAAGTTTTAATATATTTTTCAAAGCAAAACTTAATTTAATGCAAGATTTCAAGATCGTAGAATTTCTCTGTACATTGTAAAACGTATTTTAAATCAATAGCTAATAACGAACTAATTTAAAGCATATAAATCTGTTTAGATAACACTATTTTATCAAAAATGAAAATAATACAAAAATTTAAACTATAAAGTTTTCTATAATTTTGAGTCCCAACGGAAAATTATCAAGTTGATGTATTTACAATCAGTTGTTAAAATAATTACAATTAAGGATACTTAAAACATTTTCTTAACGTTGCCTTTAAATTGTTTAGGTCAACACTAAGATCTTTGATCAGTAGTAATGTAAATGATCAGGTACATGATGCTCCAATTCATAATTATGTACGAGGCCGTTTCAAATGAAATCCGGATTGGGTCTGCAGAGCATACAAATGTGTCACCGTTACAAAATACATTGAATGGGGTTTTAAAGTAATTATCTGGGTAGCCTCTGATTGGTTAGTTTATTAGATAAAACAATTGCAGCACCAAGCTGTCATCATTGTTTGCAATGTCGTCGGTAATTAATTGCACCAGTGAAGAAATGCGCTGAGGGTATAAATCCATCTCAAATTCATAAAAGAATGACAAATGTGTATGGAGATAGTTGTATGGCTCATTCAAGTGTTTTTAAATGGATCAATAGTTTAAAAATTGAACTGAGAGTGTGAGAGACACTCTGCACCCAGGACAAGTGAATCGTGTAATCACTCCAGAGAACATTGCAGTGGTTCAAAACAGGTGAATTAAACTTGAAGAAGTGGCTTCAAAAATTAATGTGAGCATTGGTTCAGCTCATAATATTGTTGTGGATCACGATGAAAGCGTCAAAATTAGAATGCATAAATGATTTCGCAAGCAGCCAAAAACGTTTTTCTCAGATGGAATTGATGCATTAGTTGACAGGTGGATAAGGTGTATTGAGAGGCAAGGAGATTACATAGAGAAATAATATGTTTACTAGTAATTTTTTGTAATAAAAACAGTTTTACAAACCCAATTCGGATTTCATTTGAAACAGTCTCGTATGTATTGATTTACAAGATTATTAACATGATCGCTTAAGATTCTTGACCAAAACGGTAGATCAGCGGAGAAATAAATTAATTAAGCAACAAGAAGTTCTCGACCTCAAAAATCAAAAATAGTTTTTATACCTGAGGTGTGCGGGGTGGAGCAAGATACAAAAAATATATAATAAAAGTTCACAACTGGCTAAGCTGGTGATGAACTTCCAGAATATAATTGACGTTCGGGTTTATCTCCGGGTACGACCAGCGAGGTAGGCGTTGTTCTAACATCCCTTCAGCAGTAGTAGATCACCAAACGAGGTGATTGCGCCCTTAACCGGGAGCAAATGACAGGAACTAACCCAAAGAACAGCTCAAACCAGTCAGAAAGCAAGCAGCAGCACAAAGAAAATGTGGTATATTCGATAGCCCAGGTAAATATTCTAAAAAACAATATTCGAAATTAGATTCAATAAAGAAAATACAAAATTAATAGTTATACCTCATCCTTCGATGAGTGTTCCCTTAGAACAGCACACAAAACGACACTTACAACGAAAATTTGGTAGTATTAGAATTTAGGCGTGAACAGCACAATGGTTATTCTAATAATGAATAGCAACATTCAAATAAAAGATAATATCATATTTCGTATAGGTAGAATGCGAATAAAGATAGGAAAATCAAATGACACCGTATAAAGTACATTAGCCCCAAATTTTTATTAGTTAACTAAATTTCAAATATTAATTAAATACCAGTGCTAAACAAAAAGTTGAATTTACAAAGGCAAAATTTCAACTGCAAATAGAACCATTTCCAAAATAATTTAGAAATCTAATTTACAATGTAACAGTATATACAAATGAATTATGCCTAGACACAATCTAATTTCTATGATGAATCTTGAAGTAAACAACATGTTCAATAATGTCAAATTACTATAGCCGAATTTGTTTGTTTGTGTAAAACTAACCTATCTTAACATACAATGACCTACAATTTTATTCATTCATATTTTATATAGGCAAAAATTGAAAATTTAATATTTATATAACACGTTGACTGCCAAGCACGATTTACACTTTGAAAGTTACTCTCGAAGTATAACAGCTGGCGTCCATGCTATAGGATTATTATGATGCCATATGTACCGCTGGCAGCCAAAACTCCGGTTTTGTAATTTATTTATTTATTTTTAAAATAATGTTTTATTTTAAAATCTGATTTCAGATAATTATAAAACATATATAATGCATTATTTATTATAAAAAACAAGTCCGAATACATGAATAGATTTATCAAAATTGTAATTGAAACTATAAACTTATTTTGGAATATAAAATATTCATTAGTGTTTTTTGAAACATTCAATACAAATGAATGGTTTAGTAGGGCACGCTGCACAGAAAGTTGAAACCTTTTTTGTTAATTTAGCCAGAGCTAACCATCAAAACAAGTATAACACCTTTTGCATAATTTTCTATTTCTACTACATTTTTTTGTTGTCTGTGCCAATACATGATCATGCTTTCATTTCTTCGGCAACGCTGGTCGTATATTTTCTATCTCAATGGTTTCTCGATTGTGCACCATGTCGGTGTTTTCCACATTCACGTCAAGTAATAATGCATCAACTAAATGTTCTCGAAATGTTATTTGAAACATTATTACCGTTTAATTTCTTAAATAAAATTAACGCATTGACAACTGCAGTTATGAATAGTATCTCAGTAGCCAGTTTATGGTATCACCGTATAGATTTTCTTAAGGGAGATGAATAACTTGACATTTGGTCACTTAGATTTATGCCTGCTTTACCAAAACTATAATCTAAAATGAATTTAGGCTTCATAACATCCTCTGCCTTTCGATTCTTCTTCCCAGTATTTACCATCTCTAATGTGTGATGAGTAGATGCTATTAGAACTTCTAATGTATCTCACCATTTAGCGACAACAACACCATTTTCATTTTCCCTTCCAATTAATTCAGCTTTCTTTAGTTTTGCCGTCATAACTTCCTCGGGTAAACTTTTCCTACTTTTTCTGAGTGTAGCTAGGGTGTGAGTTTTTCTTTCTAACAAGTGATAGGCCAGAAGAACGTTAGTGTAAAAATTGTCTGTCACGAGTGTTCTTCCAGAATCGAGATAATCTCTGCAGAGTTCCATTCCAACACGAGTGGCTAAAAGATTACTTCTCCCTTCATAAATCATCAATGAATGCGTGTATACTTCGGTGTTGCATAATTTGAAAAGTTTTATTCCATATTTGTGTTTTTTCTACGGAATATATTGCTGAAATTTAAGACAGCCTCCTAAGGGAACCATAGTTTCATCGACTGGGTTTCACTGCTTCTTTGAACTTACTTACCAGTTTGTCAACTAACGTATGGATCTTATAAATGCGGTCACCTTCTACTGCTAAACTATTGTCAGAAAAATGCCATAGTCTTAGCAGTAATTCAAATCTATTCTGAGGCATTCACTTTGAAGCAATTTCGTTTTTATACTTTTTGTCCCTATTCCAATAACAGTTTATAGATGGTAACTAATCCCATCCATATGAGTAATACGAAGAATTTTTTCAATTCATCTTTTGTAGTTGATTTCCATTCAGAAAATCGGCTGCATCGACTAATTCTTCTAGAGTTCAACACTTGCTCTGCATTTCTGTTAGTTTCTATAATTATGTGATTCAAAATATCATCCTCCAAGAAAAACATGTAACAATCAATAGGAGTTGAACTATTGGACATTTTTATTGATACTTCATTATTTGTAGTAAAATTTTCAAAATTTTGTCTATATTGACCTGTTACGTTTAACCACTGATTAGTTGGTGTAATTTTTACGTCTAAAAAGAATAACATTTAAATTTATTTAGGTACGTGAAACTATTTACTGAAATAAATTAATTTACCTGCTAGTTTTTCTTCAAAGTCATCCAAAATGATATCTTCAATTTGATAATTGCCATTGTTTTCACTTTCCGAAGAATTTTCTTGATCTGATTCATTAGGTTCGTAGTCATCACTAATATCACCTAATTCATCTTCAAATATTACTTGGAAGTTTTCATTATCACTATATTCGTTTTCCCAATAGTTTTCTAATTCATTTTCATTTAGCTGTCATTTCGAGTTACATATTCGTGGCATTTTGATTAAAATTTAATTTATGAAATGCTCTAAATGCAAAATTGCCAAAATAAATATTTTATTAATGCAAAGGCAAATTTTATTCAATACCCTTTGTAAACATATAAATAAAAACTGAATAAGAAACTATAACTGAAACTGTATGAATACTATTGAGAATAAAAACAAATAGCTGTATAAAAATGCAAATCAGCGTAAATCAAATAACTACAAGAATTGTATGCATTTTATAAGAATAAAATTGCTGTGTCTATACTTGCATTTATTTTATTAGCATAAGAATTTAAATTATATGTGACCGCCCGTGATACATGTGGCATATGAATAATAAAGCAATCATGACAGTGCCAAGTGACTGCCGGCGCTCAGTAAAGCCTTGTAGTCAATTTGTATTTCATTTATCAATAGAAATAATGTATTAGAATATGAAAAATAAATATTAAAAAATAATCATTTAAGATGCTAAAGCACTTAGAGAATAAGCAATCGTTTTCAATTGGCCTCAGAGGAATGCATTGCTTTGACCGCCGGTTGTACATGCAACAGTCAATGTGTTAAACACATTCAATTAAACTAAAAATCATATTCAAATTTTTATAAGTACCATAATTTTGATAATTTACTTTTTGATCATTTTAATTTTTAAAATTTGTAAAAGCTTGTAAAGTATTTTTCAATGTTATAAGACATTCTTTTATTACGTGCATGATTTTAAATTACACTGAATGCAGGTCTTATAAACACAAAATCAAAGCAATTGATCTGCATTTAGTTCAAGTATTAGATTCACAATCAAAGAATAATTTCCATAACCTTTCTCAAGTCCCAATTTAAAATAAGAAGATACAATCAGAACTGAAGTACTTACCTTTTTCAATATTAGATAATCTATCCATTATTATACAAACACAATGTTAAACTTAAAACTAAATATAATTATATCAATAAACATACAAAACTCCTGATAATTTAACTTTGCATACATTTGTAAGTGAACGTGAAGCTATAATGAAATGAATATATCTAATTTTATTGTTTTAGAATGACGTAACAACTGTTTTACTTAAAAACGTTCTGCTAGTGTAGTAGCTTTCAAACAGTTTTGTCGTTTTACTTTAAAAGCGATTTTATTGAAAACGACTAGCAAATTTTTAAAAATAATTTTTTCCCCTTGATTTAGAACTATCTCTGTGTGTATGATCCAAGTTTATCTGTGGGTTTTAAAATCATCCTGAACAGTGGGTGTTAAAATCTTTCCACCCTTACATTTAAAACAAATTTAATTTAAGAGCCCAGACAAAATCAGAGTCAAATCTTATCACATGAACTATTTTGTAAAGTTAATTAATTTTTGTAAATTCAAAGGTGACGCCACGGGCACTATTAACTCAAATCTTTTAAATTACGAAGGGGGTCATGTTACACCTTATTTGAAAGATATTTTAATACTTGACAAATTTCTCTTGAAAAATTGAAAATTCAATTATCCATTGCATTTTTAATGAATAATAAAGGGTGTTTTTTAGAACTTTAAATTGAAATAAAACACAGATAAATGGTGTTAATTGCCATAAATTTGGCTTTATTCAAAAGATAATTCTTTGCCATTTTTATTTAAATATGATTTCCGGCAAGTCCGGGAAGTCCAATTTTCGATTACTTTTTGCAGCAATGGAGGCTGTATATCAGTGATAATGTGGCAAATGTTGTCTTCCAAGGTGTCAATCGTTTGTGGCTTATCGCCGTAGAGCAGAGACTTCACATAGCCCCACAAAAAATAGTCCAACGATGTTAAATCGCAGGATCATGGAGGCCAATTCACAGGTCCATTACGCGAAATTATTCGTTTGCCGAACGTTTCTTTCAATAAATCAATTGTGGCACGTGCGGTGTGGCATGTTGCACCGTCTTGTTGAAACCACAGCTCCTCTACATTAAGGGCACTCAATTGTGGTACAAAAAAGTCGGTGATCATGGCCCTGTAGC
>JAHWXV010505583.1:0-12002 GCA_024586415.1 Phrixothrix hirtus | reverse complement strand
GTTCACACTGGGGAGTAACCGTATCAATTGATTTTAATAATTTTCAGACTGAGAAGATTATCGTTACAAAATTTGAAGCAGCGATTAGTTTTAGAGGATTTCTGTGACTTCTAAAATACGGTCCTGGACCTTTTCTCCGACTTTCTAGAGCTGACCTGCGGTATACAAGTCCCAGTGTTTGTATCAAGTCCCAACATCTACTACGATCAAGAAGGTGCTCAATCGAACACTCGTTACACACCGACTTGCTGAAATAATAATAATTAAATTTAGATTAAATTCATTTTTCATTACACATTAATTAATTAATTTAATTAACGTGTAATTAACATAAGAAAATACTATAGTTTGTTAAATAGTACTTAAAGGTTAAAATACTTTCTTAAATATTTGAATAAGTTTTTATTTGTGTTCATTTAAATAATTTTAACAAGACTTTAAATTTTATTATTTTTCACTAAGTTGGTAATTTTACGCCAAAATTCACGTAACAAAGGTTAACGGCACGATATTAGAAAAAATGATAATAATTATTTTTAAAATTTCATTTTTAATGAAAAATTTGTGCATATTTATGTATATAGTTTATTTATATTTGATATAATAGATATTTGTTCAAACTTTAATCTGGTTTTGACTCATGCAAACATAAGTATAAGTACGCAAGGTATAGTTAAAGGATAATCCTTTGTAATCTTTAGAAGAGTATTAGACCCTTTTAACAAATTGACAGGTGGAAACCACCTTTAAAATACGAAATATTATAAACAGTTTAAATGTTATGTTTGCTGCATAGTTTAAAGTTAACACACGCTATCTAATTAATTATTATTAACAGGACAAGAATAGCGCAGGAAACATCATTTATTTGGACTTAATGTAATTTATTATTTTCTAGTTAACATTATCTTATCTTATTATTCATTTGTTTGCTGTTATTGAATTGTTTGACATTAACGACCCAGTACACATTTAAATTAGTATTATATGTAAATATTTTAAAAATGGCACATTTAAATGAAATAGCCCATATTACAATTCTTATGATGATTGGATATGGTGACAGACGACGAAGTTTTGCTCAGGTAGCAAATTTATTTAATAAAACTCATCCTATTAAAATATCCATTTTCAAATCAACCGTTACGAAAACTTTGCAAACATTTCAAGAATCTGGCAGGGTTAAATATCGTGCAGAAGTAGGATGACAAGATAATATTACAAATGAGGACAACTCTCTTAGTGCTATGTTAAAATGTGATGGAAAATCCAACAACTTCAATACCGCACTTGGCCTTTAATCATAACATGAAACTTTCGTCAATTTAAAATTCATACGCTACAAAAATTAAGTGCGATGACTTATTGAAGATATAACTCTTGCGAGACAATGATGAACAAAATAGAGCGGGATAACTATTTCGTTAACCATGTATTGTTTTCAGATGAATCCACTTTTTTTTGACTGGACAGGTTAATCGTTACAACTGCAGATATTGGCCAGATACAAATCCATGTTGGATGGAACAAATTCATACGCAATATTCGCAAAAATCAATGTTTGGTGTCGTATTATTGGTCGCCATATCGTAGGTCCGTTCCTTATTAATGGAAATTTATCATCTGCAAAATATTTTTAACTATTACAGCAGCGTGTCATTCCTCGACTAAGACAAATAATCCCATATTATGAAAATCGGCATCTAGTAGCAGAAACTATTTGATTCTAGGAAGATGTAGCACCACCTCACTTTGGACAGCAAGTACAGCAGTATTTAAACGAAATATTTCCAGGCAGATGGATAAGGTGAAGAGGAGCAATAGAGTGGCTTCCTAGATCGCCTGATTTGTCCCCTCTAGACTTTCTGGTGGGGTCACTTAAAAAATCAACTTCATATTAATCGATTAACAACTATTGAAGAATTACAGAAATGAATTATCAATGCAGCTGGTGATATTTCTCCAGATATTTTGTCGAATTCATTAAACACCTTTATTCCACATATACATTATTATCAAGAAGTAAACGGAAGTTATTTTGAATGTCGTTTGTGAAAAAGTTGTATGATTTTCTTATTTTGCAATCTTAATTTGCTTTCTATTTTTTTTATTTTATTGGTTATTGTTATTAGTGATTAATTAAAATATTTATACTCATTCATATTTAATTCATTTGTATCGATTTTGAAGATTTGCTTTAATACTAAGTAAGCAAATTCATAGATACTGAAAACCGTAAAAATTGTGCTTTTCAAAAATATAAGTTTTGCATTATAGCAGCATTAAAAAAATTCACAATGGCGGCCTTGCTCGTACAAGTTGCATTTGTTTTATATAGCAAGTACGGTAAAACGGGGATATTAATTAGTTATATAACTAGCCTCAAAATGAATCTTTTCTTTTTAGCTGGTTTGAAAAATTTAGCTGCCACCCTGTATATTTATTATATAATTAATCGTAAAACAACTATAATTGATGCGTGCTAATCATATATTAAAACATAGTTAGATTTCCACGCTCCTTTGTAAATAACAATACTTATAACGTTTTCAAATCCTTTTTTAATTTTTATATATTTTAGTAATGCAATAATAGTAATAGTTATATGAATATTATATAGTAATGTAATAACTGGATGAAAGATTAAAAATTTGATAGTAACGTAAACTTCTAAGATTACGTCCCATGTGAAACGATGTGTAACGTGTAAATGAAAATATATAACTTAAATATTAAAAAGCCATCAACTTAGCATTTAATAGATATACTCATCCATTTATATTCACCTTTAAACAAATTATATTTCAAGTTTTATATTGTTTTTTTCTTTCATATTATTCTCCCAAACGTAGAACAATACAATAAATTTCTCTTGGGAATATACAGATAAAATCACAATAGTCCGTGATGGAAGCAGACAATATAATCATCACTAATCTAAAAATTTCATTGGTTGTCTCGTTTCATCAAATAAACTAAGCGTTTAGAAAAGATTTTATTGTTCCCTCTACCGAAAAGTAATTGATACAGTGTACCGAAAAACTGAAATTTATGCTTACTGACGGTAATCTTATACAATGCTGGTATAGATAATAGTTAATTTTGAATTTATAATATAGGTAATATATTAATCAACCAACATTGTTGGTATATTAATTTGAAATATAATTCATTTCTACGTACATGCTGTAATTATTAAGGTGTGCAAGTATAGAGCTTAAAGGGTTAATGTAAAACTTTCATTATTATAGAACTACATACAATGTACACATCGATACTTATGTATCTATATGCGTATGGATTATATTATGTAACTCGATTAACCATGAAGATTATGGTTTAAAATATCACTGCTGAGGGCGAATCATTCTGTTTGCCGATATGCTATCATATGGACTATACTTGTAGGTTTGTAGATGTTCGTTTAAACGATATTAAACATTGTGATTAAAAATGTTTCATGAAATAAAAATTCAACAACTTCCAGGAATTCCAGTGCTTTTATATCTATTTCTCTAGTTTTGTAACGGAAATTTAGAAACAAATTACTAGATCAGAATTGTTAAAATGCCGAGACGTATTTAATTGTTAATAACGATATGTAAATGATGTAGAGTTAATGCGGACAACTTTGACATTTAGGGTAACTTTGGCAATTCACAAAAATCTATTTAAAATGTGATTGTATTATAATTTATGATTTGTGAAATATTTATTAATGGTTCTTTATAAAGAAAGTGTGATCTATAATAAATTTGTCTGTGATAAACTGAGTTAAAGTTGACACTATTATTATGGTGTGTGGAAAGCTGCTTTTGAGGTACAAGTTTCTTTTACAATTAATTATCAAATAACGGTAAGATTTTGTAATTTAGAATTATTAATGTCTAGATTCAGTGCACTAGAAATATTCTGCATTTCGTGTGGTTGTGTTTGTATAATTTTCAAGCATGTTAGCTATTAACTATTTATGGTTAGTTCTGGGTAATCTTGACAATGTCAATATTATCATGTCTACTGAACGTTATATTAATATATCTTGGTGTATTTTTGCCACATCATAATTTATGAAACATTATTTTACTATATAAACTACTTAAATATTAGATTATTTTAGTTTTATGAAATGCCAAGAAAATCTAGGATACTGCAGGCTGGTACACGAACATATGGTACAAAAACAAATTATACAGGTGAAGTTTTAGAAGAAGCTTTAACCAAAATAAGGCTTGGTTCTCACGTATTTATGGAGATTCTAAGCCGTACAAAATACTTAGAAGCACGTTAAAAAATAAACTAGATCCTAAACATGGGCAAAATATTAGCAAGCCCATGGCGCTTTTACCAGAAGAGGAAATAATAATTAAAGATCATATTTTAGTTTTGTCTAATTTTGGTATTTCTAATAGAATGAATGATGTAAAACATATTATACAACATTATTTAAATTCCAACAACAAAGTTATAAAGACATTTAAAAGCAATCTGCGGGGCTGGGAATGGGGCGAATTATTTCTTTCGCGACATCTTAATATTAAAACATAACTTTCTCATAATATAAGTCGAAATAGAGCTCAGGTAAACGAAGAACCAACTAATAACTTTTTCAGTAATTTAGAACGGAAGCTACAAAATGTTTTACCTGAAAACTTATATAATTTTGACGAAACAGGATTTCTTGATGATCCATCAAGGAAAAAATTGTTGTTTCATAGAAAATCCCGAAATCCTGATGTTATACAAAATTCAACAAAATCTTGTTATACGGCTTTTTTTTTGTGGAAATGCAAAAGGAGGAATGATTCGTCCATATTTTATTTTTAATGCTAAATATACATGGATTGATTGGCTTATTGGGGTACCACGTGGATCTCGAATGGCTGCTACGAAAAGTGGATCGATAGATGCAGAAAGCTTTGATGATTGGTTTAAAATACACTTTTTACCAGCAGTTACAAAAAAGTATAGAAAGAAGGTTCTTCTGTGTGACAATTTAAGTTCACATATAACTATAAAAACCTTACGTTTATATAAAGATAACAACATAAAGTTTATTTGCCTTGTACCAAATTCCACTCATCTCCTGCAACCGCTTGATGTTGGTTATTTCAGTTCTTTAAAGACAATTTGGAGTACAGTATTATCACAGTGGAAACAAACATCACAAGGGAGGAAAGCTATTGCACTCCTTAAAAGTCGTTTCACTCAACCTGTCAAAGCAACACTTGATCGTGGAGAAGAGCAACTAGCAGCAAATCTTATTATTGGTTTTAAGGAATTTTTTCTACTGATCGTCACGTTGTCCTGCATTATGAAAGAATAAATGTAAATAATGTTAGAGAATCAATACGGAATACATTCAAAAGCTATTTACAAGATTTAAGAAATACTGATTTAGGAACTGTAAATAAAAAGAAGTTTAAGATGCCTATATCAGCTGATAAAAGTGTCTCGGTAGACGAGCTGGAATAGTATTACAAAACTAGAGAAACGGATACGACTAAAGAAGATAAAATAATCGCTACCAAACGAGGACGGCCTCAAGGTTCAAAGAATAAAAAATCGAAGATTACTGGAGCTAAATGCAAGAATTCAACAAGAGTTGTAAATGATTTACCCACAACTGTGTCAGAAGATAAAGAAAATTTACAACCTTTTATTAAGAAGGTATCTTCTTTCATCACTGATTCTCTTAACAAAGTTTCACCGAATTAAAATTTGCCATCTAATGGTGAAAAATCATCGACTTTAGCAGTACATACTATTTTGTAAAACAAAGATTTATCACCCTTTAGGAAAAAATCATTTGTATCAACAACTCATGCTCCTACTATTTCGCCAAATGAATGATGCGCTTATGAGAGTGATAAACACTGCGGTAAAAATGAACGTATGACTATACAAGATTTTATATCCGTAGATGAATTTGACATACCAGATGCAGATGGTAAAAACCACGTAATAACAGAACAAACTTTTTGTATATATAGATATGAAGGAAACTTGTTTCCAGGAAGGGTGTTGTCAATGGCAGATCCATTGTATACAATTGTAACTATGTCAAAATCTGTAAAACGTTGGATTTGGTCAAAGAAGAAAGATATAGTCCAATTTAAATGGGATAATATAGTATCTGTAGTAGATGTAAGCAAAATTACAATTAATTCTAATGGAATTCACAGAATTGACGAAGAATTGCTATTTTCGAAGTGGGGAAGTTAGTGGTTATGTTTTATCATAACTGAGAAGATTTGAACTTTTTAATATTTTCATAATTCATATATATAAAGTAACATTATATTGGGCAAATAATATATTTTTGTATCATCTATTTCCTTTCCTACAAATAAACTGTTTGTACCTAGCCGAGTGGTCTTATATCTATACTTCTTTTAACTTTTAGCTATGTTGTTAGTATATTCAACACAAATTACAGCTTTATAAATGAAAATCATTGCCCAAAGTTATCCTAAAGGTTAAAAATTAAGAAATATATTGATCTTTATCATGAAATTATATTACTGTTAGAGTTACCCATATGTAAGGGATAACTTTGTCGTATACAAAAATACCATATATTTCTAAAGGCTTTAATTTTAAGGAAGTTTTTGAAATAGAAAACAATTTTTCTATACCCTAGAACAGTAAATATATTCAAATAATTCAAAAAAGGAAAATAATTAAACAACAATATTTGGAATATTCTATCACATATGTCATTGGTTGACTATAAGAAAACATATTAAAATATTAAATTTTATTAATAGTTAGTTTAAAAATAGGAGTTTCAATATTACGAACATATATGTATTTGTACCATCAACGCATTCTATTATGTTACAGCTTAAATTACCTTAAATTGTAATATCTTTAGTCTTCGTTTACACTCATAGCTTTTTTGCTCATTACTGTAGGCTGTCGATAAGTATGTGTCAAATGTTTTGTACCCAACTAAACCAAACGTTTTCGTACTCATTGTTGTAAAGAGCAGTAATTTCAAATTTACAACTAAAAACACACCGAAGAATATATACTAAGCACTATTTATTATTTTCATTAATTTTTTATGGAAATTTTAAATAAAATGGTACGTGGAAAGGTTTTAAATAACGATTCACGTAACGTTATTATAAGTTGATATAAACAAGGTAAAGTTATTGCAAAAAAACCTTCATTTGGCGAAGAGTACAATTCAATATGTAATTCTAAAATTTAAAATTACTGATATAATTATAATTTATTCAAAAAGCAAGCACGGAGGCAAAACTTCTTAACAAGCTGACAGAGTTACCATATTTATGGGAAATTTCTGCAGGAATGTCTGTTTCTTTAATGACTTACTAACGAAGAACTGCTCACGGCAATTCAAAAACGTGATCATGTATAGTGGGCTCGTGGACCTAAACAACTAAACGCGACAACATTGGAGTAAGACCTTCAGTGACGAGAGTAAATTCGAGCTATCTGTTGGACACACAAAAAGTAAGACAATTATAATCAAATGTGAAGCTTTTCAAACAGATTGTTTAAAACAGTAATTAAATTTCATATGGTGCTAATGGTTTGGGGCTGTACATCAAGTAAGGATGCTGGTATGTTAAATTTTGTATATTGCATAGTTAATGTGGTAAAATATAAAAACATTTTAGAGCAATAGCTTCATCCATCCTTTAATAAGTTACAGATGAATAGTGAATAATATCTCAGCAGGACGGCGGCGCCAGCAAACAACTACTGTTTGAGATAGTTATCACAATATTAAAGTTTTAATTTGACCAGCATCCAGGCCCGATCTTAGTCCTACCGAAAATGTCTATAGTGTAATGAAGGTTAATTACACAGGCAACGGCTATGAAGAAAAGGAGAATTGAAGATGTTTGTCTAGGGCATCTGGGACAATATTACTGCAGAGCAGAACCAAAAATTTGCCAACACCGTGTATAGAAGCATAAAGAGGGGCCTTGCGTCAAAAGGCAATGTAACGCAATACTAAAGCAACTTTTAGGTATTTTTATATTATATTAATCTTAGGGTACAAATATCTATGTTAGACGTCTAATAGAACTTTTTATTTCAACTATTGAATTTAATTAAGTAGAAGAATTATAACTGATTTAGATTATCTAAAGTACAATTTATCTAATAACTTGTGTTTCATACTGATACAATAAACGACCTTTGTTTTCTTCAACATCATAACTTTCATAAGTAGTTAAGAAAAAAATGGTACAAATGCATACATATTTAGGCTGAGAAAGGCCGGACTTTCGCTTAGACATATTGCTAGCCGTTTAAATAATGATCTTGCAATGGTGGTGAAATGTTAGTACAGATAGTGTGAAGAAGAGGTTCAACAACTCCTTCCTAGATCTGGACATCCACAGGGGATTATAGATTGTTTAAGACGTTTGGCTACAAGAGAAAAATTTTCCACGACTCAGCCAATTGTAATAGATCAAATGGGATCTGTTGGACGCAGAATGTCAATGTTGTCTATTTACCGCCGGCTAAAATCTTATGGACTGCATTCGTACCTTCCATTTTTGTGTCTTCCTCTGGTACCGTGCCCGCAGACTAGAATGGAGCAACGAAAGAGCAAATTGAGCACAATAATGGTATAAGATTGTGTTCAGTGATAAGGTTTTATTTTGTTTGTGGGTCCACAATAGACGTAGAATGGTTGGGCGGATATTTGTAGAACAAAAACTCAACATGTTTTATGGAACGCAACACATTCTTCACACTAGGCGTAATAATATGGGGTGCAATATGTTATGGTAACAGGTCATCCTTGGTTTTAATTGACGGCAACTCAAACGCACCCGCTTACTTTGCCGATTTGCTGGAGCCTATTTCACTTCCATATAATCGGGGATTTGAAAATCCCATTTATCTACAGGGCACTATGCTCCCACATACGACGCGGGCTGCAACACGTTTTTTGGAAGAAGTGTCGTCCTATCGTGGCCTGCTCGGTGGCCTGATTCGTTACATATTGAGCATGTATAGGATGTGATCAGTAGGCTACTGAATGATTCACCACGTGCGTGCGTACCTGCTTGCGTGCGTGTGGGGCAACTGACACGATCCAGACCAGATTGAATTGGGTATCAACTTTCACCAAATCAATTTAAAATACCCTAACAAAGAATTTCTTCGCGAGACAGATTCTATAAGTCAACTACATTGGATCGTAGAAAACGCACACCACATGTAAGTGTTTTGCTAAAGTCTAAGTTTATGTTAGTGAATGAATTAATAAGTCTTTCATTCACCCTTTTAGTTTAAAGACTAATAATTTTTAAAATTTTATTTTTACATTTAGTGAGAGTTCCACGTTGAAAAACTATTTAAGTAAATAATTAATAGTCTAAAACTCAATTAATCGTCATAATTACGGTTTTATTTGAATTTACTGAATATTTGTTTATATAAATATTTATATGATTATTAACAAACTGTTCCTTTAAACTTGACTTACTTTTACCCACGATTACATAAAAGAAATGCAAACAAAATACGGTTAGGTAAATTCTTAATCATTTTGAAAGGATCATTGAAACTTTCTTAAGTATAGGTTGAAAATGTCCGGAAACGAAGTTTTGAAACAACTAAATTAAATTTTTATTTGCTACATTGTTTATTTAGTAACACGCTGAACAGTATTTATGATAAGTACAATTACTACTTAAACGACGTAGTAAACATCACCAACGTATAGAATCGGATGGACATATAATGTTACCAATTGAACTTTGTCCTTACTAGAAATTTAGGTGAGACTATAATATGATTATATCTTAAATTGGTATATTGTACAGAGACAACAAAGACGCGAATAAAAAGCCAGGGTGCGCTTTTGTGACGTTATCTATCGCAGTCATCGGTAAATCATATTAAAACTGCACAATGAAGATTGGATAATTTTAAGAACTACTTCATTATTTGTCAATTTGTGTTTGTGTTGTTTATTAAGTTTGTTATTACCTATTATTACCTAATTTTCAAAGCATTAGATAAAACGAGTGAAACAACCATTAGTTTTATTAATTTAATGAAATTTCATGAATTTCATGTTCAAAGTATATCAAGTTACATACCTATCCAAAAGGTATTTGTATCGATTTGCTTTTAGCATTAAACCTTTTATAACGCATTAGAAGGGCAATTTTTTTTAAAATAATATAAATAACTAGCAACAACTGGAAAGGATTTTATATTTAAAGTTTAATATTGATGAATTCGCAAAAAGTTCCTGTACCTATTGTAATGTAATTTTTAAGAAATATATTATTTAAAATAAATATTTATTAATATTTACATTATCTCCATTATGTTATAATTAATTATAATATCTAACCTTTATAGAAATAATATACATTTGCATGTGACAAAATTGTCCCTCTTCATTAAATTGGCCAATATTTCCCTTTTTTCTGTACGTAACCTGAAGCCATTTCTGTATATCCTCTTCAGTTTAGGAAGAACAAAACACTGATACTTTTGGACCAGAGGGATAATTGCCTTTACATAAAGGTACACTGCATCAGCTTGGTATTCTAAAATTTGAACTTATTCAATAAACTTCTAAAAATGGATCAATACAATTTTCTTTCTTTGTAGAAAGAACAAGCAATACATACCCATCCCAAGGTTCAAAGTTTATGAATTCATAACACACCTCCCTTTTGTTATATAATAATTATTTATTTATTTAATTAATTAATTAGAGCCAACAGGTTAAGAACCCATTAAAGGCTCAATAATACAGAGTTATAATACACTACAAACAGCATAAAAATAAAAATATACGCATATATAAATGTTGTCATATAATTAGGATTTACATACAACGGTGATCAAACATTAATTAAATCAACTAGTTTCTAAGTTCGACTGGTTTTTTCATAGTATTAATATTGGTATTATACAAATCTAAATTGGTACGTCCAATAAACATATTGGTCATACTGCAAACTTTATATAAAGGCGAATTAATGGCATAATTTGAAGTAAGGGTAGGTAAATAAAATGTATTAATATTTCTAAGCCCTAACTTGGCAACATTAAAGTATATCAGTTTTAGTAATTCGTAGTTATCTGCTTGATTGTTAAGAAGTTTATATAGGTATGTAATGACGCTGACGGCACGTCTCTGAGTTAGAGAAGTGATACCATATTGCTGACATAATTGTTTGTAATTGAAAGTATCTAGATTAGGATATGAGCGGGTTCTTTTGAATTCATAATATTTGATAAATTTTATTTGTACGTTTTCTATAGATTCAAGAAGATAATTTTGCCGTGAACTCCAAATCAATGCGCAATATTCTAAATTAAGTCTTACTAAAGCATTGTATAACTTTAATGATGTAGAGGGATATTTAAATAATATACAATTACGCTTAATAAAGCCTAACATTTTTAAGGATTTGTTGATGATATGAGGGTTGCCTTTTATGTTGTTACAAATGAACACTAGATGTCGCTAGTGTAATAAGTTATTGCTATATTTGTAAAATTTCACATTTTGTATCGTAAAATCCGTGGCAGATTAGAAATTGACAGAGTAGTTTGTTTACAGCACGCGTTTAAAGAAAGTAATTTTGTGAAAAAATGGAAATTACTCGTGAAGGTTTTCGTTGGATGATTTTATACGATTTTCGCAAAGGCCTAACTCAGCAACAATGCTTAGAACCGCTTCGTTTAACTTTTGGAAATGAAGCACCATCAGAAAATACTGTTTATAATTGGTTTGCAGAATTTAGTCGTGGTCGTGCGTCCGTCAGTGATGAATCTCGTGAAGGTCGAGCAAAATCGGTGTGATTCAAAAAAACATCGATACAGTGTGCAATATGATTCAAGAAGATCGGCATGTGACACACCGTGAGATAGAGGTATCCCTTGGCGTCCCGCAGACTGCAATACATTCGATTTTGCATCAACATTTAGCCGTGAGAAAAATATGTTCCCGATGGATTCCGCATAATTTGACCGAAGCA
>JAHWXV010505580.1:0-20128 GCA_024586415.1 Phrixothrix hirtus | reverse complement strand
TCTAAGTTTTATCCCTAGATATCTATATAGGTATCATCTGAAAAGAAATTGTTTAAATTATACATTCTTTATCTCTAATAAAATTATCAATTTTTAAGAACTCATTTATATCATATATACAGTCAATTCTATTTAATCATTTAATAAATAACTTTGTTTAATTTCTAGGAATTTAACATTTATTTATTTAAATCCTTCAGTTTATTTATCAGATGCTTTAATCTTATTTTCTACCTATTTAATTATATCCTACTAATTAATGAAGTATTTATTTCTTAACGAGTTGTCTAGATTACCTTTATTAAATTTGGTTATTATTAGTTTCTTTTAATTTTCTTTATTGAAATTTTGTAAAAAGAACTAATAATACAGTGCTCTGGCGATTAGTTACAAGCATAACAACATTAGAGATACTGTAGGATACTCCATAGAACATTCCAAAATATTGAATTGAACACGCCAAAAATTTTCTTAGAACCTAAATAAATGATATAATTCCGAATGAAGCGTTGTTTTATAACTGATATCTAAATAAATTGAAGGTCACAGCAATGAGTCATGACATTGGAATTTATTACATCAGCATAATGACTAATTTTATTCTTTACTATTCTTCAGTTTTTCTACAATTCTCCTTTAATATAAATAGCAGTTTAGATTCCTTATTTTTTATTTTTGCTTAAAATCTTGTCATATATAAACGCTTATTGTAATAATTAATTATAATAATTATTAGGGTACTGTAAAAATAAATTTTCAAGCTAAATATATGTAAATAAATAATTCTAATGTTAGTGTATATATAAATAAAGACATTTAAACAATTAACTAGTTTCGTTACAATATTTACAACGTATTTGGTAAGACGTTATAAAATTATTGACCAAAATGATGATTTCATTTAAATAAACTGTAGTTGGTCGCTATTTGCGTTATATTCATTGACACTATTTATTTAAAAACTACCTTTCAGTGCATTCTATAGTTATGTTTTACTTGAACTTTATGTGTTTTTAATACAAACCATCAAATTTGTTTTTAAATTTCACAACTTTGGTTTTTCTTATAACCAGTAGAATTTACAATACCAGAATTATGCTAAAGAAATTACTAGACAAAATAATTGTCAAGAAATTCAAACATTACTAACTAGATATGTGCGCTAGTGAGTTTTAAAATATAGTTTAACTGTAATATTAATTTGCAAACCAGGTAAGAAGTTTGTCAGCGGAATTTTTATCCATATCCGTAAACGGAAGCAGTCCGTAAACAATGAAGATTCACACTATGCTTTATAAAAATATAAAACTATTTAATGAATTGCCTATGAAATTTCGTAGTTGATAAAAGAACAAATGAAAAAAGTCGAGATTAAAATCACAATCAGGAATAACTATAGTAAGTAAACCTTTCAGCGTAAAAATTCGAGGTGAATACAGTTTGTTTAAGCCTTAATATATCATGCATTACTGTTGAAATATTACGATGTTTCTTTTTATAAGATAATTATTTATTTATTAAAAAATTATAAAGCTTCACACATCAGTTCCCACTTTTAGAGGGTCAAAAATGAAATAATTATTCTACAAAGGGAATTTAAGCGTCAATGTAACCGCAAAGCAATTCAATTTCCTGCCTTTAAGCCAACCTTCCAAAACAAACAAGAAGTGACCGCCGAAAAATTACTAAAGAAAAAACAGCCCTGCTTAACCAACTGTAAAGCACGAAAAAGGGATATACGACAGCAAGCGAATAGCTTCGAGAAAGGACGGGTAACAGTTGGTTAGCTGAACAAGCGAACTTCCTCTTGCAATGCGTTAGTGTTGCGTTAGATTTTGTAGTACACCTGTTTCAGGTGTTCTCGCGAGCTTTCTTACACGTGCTCCGAGCTTTCGCGACTAATTTGTTTTAGTGGATAAATCTGACAGTTATTAAAGGATTAATATTAATTTATGTGTGAACAAAAATATTAAAACGTAAGATTCTTTTATAAACAAATATTAATTTTATTACATATCTTTTAAAAAATTGAATTTGCAAATTTACGTTTACCATTTGATAGAATCATAGTGAATGATAAATTGATGATACCAAAAAGCATAAATCTGTCAGTACTACATTCGTTTAAACTGACTCCGAAATAATTTACAGTTTGTGTATACACGAATGATCGGCTTCTGCTTTTATTAATGGTCAGAAAATAAATCTATTTTTTATCCTAAGATCAACCCAATTTTCAAGTACCAAAATAGTAAGGTAATCTTTGAATTGATAATATCCTTGTGTTCTAATTATACACTGACTGCTTATAGGAGAAAGTAATTCGTCAATAAAAATAAAAAAATGATTTACTGCCTATATTGATTATAACTATTGTGATAGTTACTTCAATTAGATAAGCTTGTTTTCAGATGCTCCCTCGTCTTGTAGCTTTCGAAATAAATACAGGTATGCTGGTATAATTAAAATTATTATACTAGAGTACTTGATATAGTTGAAAATTTCTATTTTTAAACTACTTATTGATGTACTGAAGGTCAGTCTTACGAAATATTTTTAATAATAGCCTTTGATATTATTTACTGAAGTTTATATGAAATACCGTTTAGATCCGTTATGACTTTACATCAAATTAAATTACTTTTGTGACAACTTCTATTTCTTAATATAAAAAATTTAGGAGGAGAAGCTTTCTGTCTATAAAGATTCCATTCGTGTAATTAATCACGCCTATCCCAAAATTTTAAAAGCAAAATTAACGGTAGTCCTTTACGATTAAATTTTATAATGAGATTTTTTATAAAAGTAATCACACCGTCCCACCTATTTATACAAAAAACATTTCAGCTTTGTTGACAAATTTGTCAATTTTTTTTAAATCCAAAAATTCAGTGACCTTTTAATTGTAGTTACATTACGTACGGCATTTTACTAAAATTGCTGCATACCAATTTTTAGAATTTCACCATTGCAAATTAGCTTGCGCTACTTTACAGGTGAAATTATGAGAAAATAAAGTAGTAATCTCCTAATTAAATGTTTAAATTCTAACTGTAAATTAAACATAAGTGAGTAAGGTTAATGACAGATAGTTCCATCATTATACATAAGATAGAAAAATTAATATTATATATGGTACAAAAACATTAATTAAATAAATATTTACATTTTTAAATTTCTGTGCATGAAAATTGAAAATTGGTCAATTTTATAGCAGCCGAAAGGTTGCAAAAGTTCAGATGAACTAAAATAGAAAATAATTAATGGTCAACATCAAGCCTAAAAATTTGTTAAAAAATTATTAGCCTTAAAGTCGTCATTAAAGCCATAAAATCCTTATCTATCGACATTCTAGCGAGGTAGTGTTTCAAATACCTATAAAATAAATTTCCAAATTAATTAAAGAAATTGAAGCGTGCATTTATTCTTATATATGACCTAATCACACTTTTTCTTAAAAATCTCAGAGAAACATAGTGTTTATGACCTATAGATCAAGAATATGTCATTAAAGATCTTGAAAAACTTCTATTTCTACAACTACTAGTCGACAGCATTTCAGAATAAAATACCAAATTAAGAAACAGCGGTGAGCATACCAGGTAATTAACTTTCTATATAAATTAACTAAATTCATGCAGTATTTATATTATATTTATATCAAATGGACTTTTATATTTACATATTTATAGCTGAAGGTACTCTATGGCTTTAAATTATGAGAATTAGAAACTAAAGTTAACGTCGACACTGAATATGACAAAATGTTACCTAATTCTAAAACAACACAATTTAAAGTATATCAACGGAAACAGTGAAAGTGTAACCTGAATCAGAATTTAAAAGTAGATCAGGCAGAAAGCTGCCCTAAACTATAAAAAAATTGAAAATTTCGATTAATTAGTTTGCAGGCAAGCAATAATCGCAAATAGAAATACATTGAGAACAGATAATACAAGTTTGGGAAGCAAAACTAATTTAAGTTTCATGGGTCACATTTTGCATAAAATTTCATAGATACAAAAATTTCCTAGGATTGCCGAAACTTGAAGTCCAATATTATGGTGATATTCAAGGTTACACTATCGGATCCTTAATTAAATTAATGTTATCCAAGATATTAATGCATTTATTAAAGGAAGTGCAAGTCATGAATTTGAGAACGTTGGCTTTGAGGATTTGGCAAGCAGTGATTTCGAAAATTTACGGATGCACTTAAATAAAGTGCATGTGCTTATAATAATTTGTAATAGTCTGGCATAGGAGGTTTGGCAACAAGAAGCACTATGTAACTAACACGAAATATGTTTTATATTTACTTAAAGTATCTGCATTTACATTAATAGGCTTATTAGAATGCTGTACAAGTTGTTAAAGACAGAGAGGTAAACCTATTAGAAACTCTTGTGTACATTCACCAGGAATTCTTTGGGGAAGTCTTAGGAAAACCCAGGAATTCTCGAAGAATTCGTAGGAATTTTCGAGGAATTCCCGGGAATTCTTAGGAATTCTCTGGGAATTCCCGGGAATTATTTGTATGAGGAATTCTTATGTACAGTTAAATATGGGAGTGTTAACCTCTCGTTAAAAACAGTTGGCGAAATCGTCCGAAGAAAGTGGTTTTAGTTCGGCCTTCACATTTTGCATAATATCCCATACGTCTTAAAATCGTTTTCCTTTGAGGACAGTTTTCACTTTAGAAAAAAAAATTCAGTTGCCAAATCGGACGAATAGGATAAGTGGTCAATCTCAATAGCTCAGTGATTCATCAGAAACAATTCGCACTCGTTTTCAGTAGGAAATGAGCCGGTACATTAAGAACCAACTACCTTTTTCTCGAAATTGCGATCACATTCGAACAATATTTCAATGTAGAAATCACTATTAACTTTTTATTCTTCAGGGATAAATTATTTATGGATCATACCTGTTTATCGAAAAAAGTAGTTAGCGTGGTTTTGATGTTTTACTTTTGCAAACAAAATGTTTTGGGTCCCGGGGAAGATTTCCATTTTATTGCATGCTTTGGTATTTTGTCTCATTGTATCGTACTAAAATACCAGTGAAAATGCAGTTGAGAAAATTTGTGTATGCATGATGCAGCTTTTCTCTCTTTTTGTTCGTCCGTAAGACTGTGAATGATGAACTTGGCAAAAAGCTTGCGTTTTCCCAAATCTTCATGATTAATCCTTAATTCAGTTGCAATCTGGAGGGTCATTCTCCGATTTTCTACCACAATTACGCGAACTTTTGTAGTTGAATCTGCGTTCGAGAGATTGAGGAACATCCTGATCTAGCATCGTTTTGAACATTTTTACGCCTATCCTTAAAATGTTTATACCATCAAAATGCAATTGTACGACTTGATGTTGTTACCGTACACAGTTTGGAACATTTCATAAATTTCTGTTGCAGTTTTTCCTAACTTAAAACAAAATTTAATATTCACTCGTTACTTCATCACACTGACAAACACGATTTACACACTGGTGTCATGCTCAGGAACTAACAACTGTTCCATGTTCATTTCACCGCCTTTTCGCAAGATGTAAGCTATTACAAGCTCCTTTCGTTTTGATTCAATATCATGCAACTCCAGTGGTACAGTGTCAAACCGGGAATTAAGTTGTTAAACCTCATATAATAACTTGTGAGCTATTCTGGGTTTTTTCCAAAATATTCTTCAAAATGAAGTAAAATCCTTTTTTCGTTTGTCAAAAACTTGAAAATAGTGACTAGAAAAATGTTTCGCATCTATTACTCCTTTTCTATATATGATGTTATGCATTATGCATTTACTCAAGTAGGTAAATTACCACAAAAATAATAAATAAGTTCTTTTTTAAATATTTTGGTTTTCCCTTTATATATTTATCTTTAAAACTATTTTCATATATTTATATTATATTCTATGCTTCAGGTGACTATCTGAGACTAATGTTTTTGCCGTTACTTGAGTAATTTAGATAAAATAAAGAACACATAATGTTTAATATTCCCAATTGTTTCTAGTCACAATTCTTCATAAAAAGCCCTCTAATAGCGTGACATGTAGAAAAGAAAATTCTGTCCCTGCACCTTTCCTTTTGCCTGCCAATGCTATTAGATAGCATATCCAATAACAAACATTTAGTATATATGCTTCTTTTGTCTATTTTCAGTAGTTTACAGATAAATTCCATCCATCTCTATATCTTTTAACCCCTAGCAACCTTTCTGTGTGCTTAAAGCCAGCTAGAAAAGCCTGATGTTAATTATTTTTAACTAATCTGTCACTGAACGAATTTGAATCAAATCAGTGAGGTACGCCTCATGCATCTACCTTCTTAGTTACTGTCGATCACCCTAGGCTACATGCAAGAAATTAACAATTGAAATACGTACAATAAATTTTACAATTTTAATTGAAAAGTAATGTTGAATTAGAGTGAATAAGGAGCGTAGGATTATTAAAAAGAGTAACAAAAATGTATATAATATATATATATACTCAATGACTCAATGACAATTTCTTAATCAAAGTTAGTAGATCTGTTGGACTGACATTATGTAATAATTGATTCACTTTTGAGATCAAGTGATAATGTGATAACGTCACATTTGTCAGTTGTTATAATTTTTGCTAACTTCTTCGGTCTGTGTTTTTCGTACTATTTGTTCTGCTTTTTCATTGTTAATTAACATTATTTTGGTTGTTGTTCTTTTGTTAAGGTGTTTTGTTTGTTTGATCATGCCTAGAGTACGGCAACGAGGATATTACAACCAATTAAGCGAATTTGACAGAGGTCGAATTATTAGTTTACGCGGAGCTGTTTTTTCATTTGGGGAAATTGCTAACCGTGTAAATCGAAATCAGTCCATTGTAATGCGAGGCTGTCATGCATGATTTGGATATTACCAGGAACATCGTAAAAGAACAACCGGGGCTCAAAAAGAACGAATGAGCGTCAAGACCGTCGCTTAAAACAACTGGCATTTAAAGAACGATTTTCCTCTATTCGGGCAGTTGGTGACCAACGGCTTGGTGATGAAGGTCGCCTTGTAACACTTAGAACAGTTTATCGCCGAATCCGAAGTTTTGGGTTAACATCATATCGTCCGCAACGTGTGCTTCCTTTGACTGCAGAACATTGTCAGCAACGGCTACAATGGTGCAATGAACGATCTAATTGGAATATTGAATGGCATCGTGTTGTCTTTAGTGACGAATTTAAATAAAGAAGACAGAGTCTTCGATTTTCAGTTGAGAGGCACGTACCCCGCACTGTGGGTGTTATGGTTTGGGGTGCGATTACTTATGGCAGCAAGTCTCCCTTGGTGTTCATTCGACGCAATATGACATCACAACGGTATATTGGGGAGGTGTTTGGAATACATCTTCAGCCATACTTACAAGACCTCGAAGATTCATTAAAATACCCATTAAAATTTTGCTAACTGAGGGATTTATAACACAATATCATATTGGTACAAGACCTACTATTTTACTACTTCCTTTTCTCGACTGAAAAATATATAAACTTTGATTGGACTTAAACTTGCGTTCATTGGACGTAGAGACAAACGCGCCCTAACAACTACTGCTGACCCTTAGGAGAAGCAATCTTAATACATTCAACAGAAGATACTATTTTGTGCTTCCATAATACGAATACATCCCAGCCTTAAACGATAATGACCTTGGAAATGACTGAGTTTTTCGATTAGTAAATGAAAAAGCGAGTCCCCTAAATATTCTTAAATAAATCAGAATTAGCTATACTACGTATAATGAAAATTATGAAAAATGTGTCTTAATCATTTAATTTGCATAGTCAAAGATTATAATAGAATAATTTACGCCGAAAGAAAGTGTATTAGAAAAACTCGAAAAAGGAGCAAATATAAATAATTTATTAATTAAATTGAATATATAATAAATGAGTACTTGCCTCTTCTTGCTGCATTTTTCTATTGAGTACAATTAGCAAATATTGAATTAAGTTCATGTGGTATATTCTTCCATCCGTTCTTAAAAACCGTTTGAAGTTCTTCCAGTGTGTTAGAGGATAGTGATTGATTTTTATAAGTTTTGTTGAATAACATTCAAACCTTAACTAAGACCACGTCAGTCTATAATGGCTATTTCAATATTAAGCACATTGCTGTACGCGATCAGGTTTTGTTACACATTGGTTTAAACTTATTACGAACAAATGGGGCGTAAGGGACTACACATTCTTTAAATACCTCTACCACATAAGTTATGTGCTGTCATTCACACTATCAATAAAAGCTAACTTCAAGCGTGCTTAGAAAGAAACCTACTAATTATTAATGAATTTTGCTGAATACTCATCCTCAGCCTCATCCCAATGGAAAACGAATTATTGTTGTTATCAACGCATACACTTCAACATACGTGAAGATTTTGGCATTGAGTATAAAGTAGCTGGTTCAGAAGGGTGCCCAAATATAGTGTGTTTATTAGATCATCATCAAACAAGCGGTCACTATTAAAATTTGGAACATCTATTGTTTGGAGAAAGGGCAAAATTTACGAATTAGCGATTCATCCTAGACAGAAAATTAGAGGATTCTAAACATTCCTTTCTAATAGCCAAAGATGCAAAATTTAAAATACTTAAACAATAACCAAGAGGAAGCCAATTCTAGAGTAGTACATGTGATGGCACAACCATCATTAAGCAGTTCTGTTATCATCAAATTGTAGATGTACTCATCCTATTAATATCTTATCCTTGTGCTACACCAGAAATAGCCAAAAGTAATTTATTTATACAGCTGGGATCTAGCAAAACCTACATTTTGTATATATAAATCCTATTTTTGTAAATTTAGGAAAGAAAATTTATAGTGAATTATCACCAATGCATTGTATAAAATAGGTAAAAAGACTGCCTTCCATGCTTCATATAAATATGCGAATAACTTGAAGGATCTAGGGAGCCTTGCAGATTTACGCGAAGAGCAGACTTTAGAAGTGCGTCTGCACTATATATTTTATTTATATGAAAATAAAGATATTAAAACCCTCAATGAATAATAAGAGAATCTAATCTGCCGACATCAGAACTTCACATAATAGACGCATTTAGGCAATACCTGCTCAAATAAAAATGGTAATGATAATAGATGGGCTTGCTTATCACAAGGTCGTAAATGTTGCAGCGACTGCAAATATGGAACCTGCAGTAACAATTTGTAAATTACTGTACGAGATTTAACAGACCCAGAATTTGAATATTTCTAATGTAAGTTAGACATTTAAGTAGTGTACTTTAAATACTCAATAGGCATATATGTTATAATACAAAATAATGATGCACTATTTGTTGTTCAATGTTAAATAGTATTTTGCATATAGCAACGTAAAACAACAACAAACCAAGAGAAGGGTGGCAAGCACCGTGCATCGGATCTAGTGTGACCACAGGATATTTACAACTTTATTCAAGGATAACTTGAAAAATGGGTATCATAGAATACTGCGATTTAGTTTAGAAACTTCATTGAAGTGTTATCTTTTATTTCATCCACAGAGTATATATAAAAATTCCTAAATATAAAAAATTTTTAGGATTACTGAAAAAAATAATGTTATAAAAGTACATAGTTACATTCTTTGCAGTCTTGTTAAAGAACTAAATAAACTATAGCAATAAAATCTGGTGAATAATAAGCACGAATATTTCTTCTTTGAATCAAAAAAAGCTCGCTTAAATTCCGAGTATTTTTAGAGATACGTGTTTTGTGAGAAAAAGTTACAAATACAAAAATGCTGATTTTCTAATATGTTTTGAAATTTAAAATCATAGATATGTCCAAAAATGCAATTGTCCATTTTAGATAGCAAAAGATCTAGTTAAACACACTATAGAGATCTTAACTGGTTTTATCTCAAAATTTTGTTTCCAAAAAGGAGACGATATTTTATTGGTTTCCTACTACACTAAAGAATAGTGCCGTAGTAGTGGATTATAATACAAAATGCTACTCTTACAGAAGTGTGTTGTGGTTTTAATAAGCAAGATCTGTAATAAGTGTAATAAGTGCTCAACGTAAATTTCGCACCCAGTTTGAAAAGATACTTCCAGTAGCATTACAATTTATTCCTGGCATCAGAATTTATTTCACTTAGTTGTGATGTTCACTATAATATGCACCCTAGCCGCATATGTATTGCTGATGGTGATGTGGCGTAACTGAGAGGGAGTTTTGTCCGTAACTTTGTAAATCGATGCAATGTATATCTCAAGAGATTGAAGTTACATATTCGACCATTTGGCGTGTGCTAATAAAACGTTTAAATCCAAAACCATTTGGTTCAAGCAATCGCCGATAAAGACAGGTTATCTCATCATGAATTTTGTGCAAAAATATTAGGTCGGTTGAAGAAGGCAAGGTATTCTTGGATCATTTAATCTTTAGTGAAGAATGAAAATATTAATACATATAACTTCAGATACGGCGAAAATCTTCACGAATCTGGTAAGCATGTTCGCAACAACGCAAAGGAGAGTATCTTATGTCCTCTAAGCACAAGAACACCATTACTGCAAACTCAGATAATCCATTTCTAACGAGCGGCTGCATTACTTACTACCTCACAGAAATGTGGGATTTCCTTGACAAACGCTTCAAAGATTGTTGAATAGGTCGAACAAATCTGATTGCATGTCCACTCATTTCTCAAAATTTAGCACACCTTCATTGTTCCTTATGAGGTTTCAATAAATTTTACTGAGTTAGGAAATTAAAATGTCACCGAAATTTCAGAAGTGACATCGAATATGCCGCGGTGAGATTCGTAAGAAATTTACTTCAGATGGGATGCCTGTCAAAGTACCAACGCCAGTCACGTCGAACCAAACTTACTCTTGGAGAAAAGAAACTTCATATAATGTGCTACAAAAGACATTTCACTCAATTATATAAGACTCCTTAATAAAGTAGTCTGAGAGAACCAAATAAAATACGTTGAGACTGAGATTCTATAAGATTCTCTAACCAACCAAGGCTACGCCAAATACCAGCTTTTGTGAATTCTTTGATTTTATTTTTGTGTACCTATCACGAGTATGCGGACATTTTTCTGTAATCAATGCTATTGATCAGTGCCGTTTAAAGTCGATATTAGCATCATATGGAGTTGTTTCGTTGGTCAATTATATTCACACCAATAACAAACACACATGCTTTGCTTTTTTTTCAAAGAAATATTTTGACAGCTTTAGAGCATTATTATACTTTTCTTGATGGAATAATTGCTCTAGTTCTATTCAATTCTAGTTCCATTGTATACCTATGAATCGCTTTAGAAATTAAATCTTTGTAATTTACAAGACATGCATAAAACTAAATTCAATTCTTGCGGATGTTTAATACAAAATATATTCAAATGTAAAATAGAATTTATTGAGTCGACCACTTTAGATATTAAATCTGTTTTATATAAAGTCTCCATAAAAACGTCAATCATTGTGCGTAATATTAAAGTGATTTTAATTAT
This sequence comes from Phrixothrix hirtus, assembly GCA_024586415.1. Classification (NCBI taxonomy): domain Eukaryota; kingdom Metazoa; phylum Arthropoda; class Insecta; order Coleoptera; family Phengodidae; genus Phrixothrix; species Phrixothrix hirtus. The sequence continues at coordinate 8,616 of JAHWXV010505580.1, read as the reverse complement.
TTCCCTTTTCCTTAACTGTAACAATAGATTCGGATATTTTACTGGACTAAATAGTTAATATTGATTTTGTTGGTTCTAAACTATTTAGAGATTCCAATATACGTCATAGTAGTCTATTGATTAGGAAGTTTTTATTCCTTTTTCAACTTATAAATTATTAAAATGCCAAACTATGAAACAATTTCAGCCTAACACCACCTTGGTTACGTAAAAGTAACAGATGCTTCCTAATTTCAAATATCACCTGTTCAATATCTATCTATTAACCCATCTAAAGACAGTTCTGTTGTTTCGAGTTTCTACCCCTCTATTAGTCCATTTCAATTTTTGGAATATATTTCAAGTCAAATATTTCTACATAAAGCATTTCTTCCCACATAGCGCTATATTAATTTGGAAGATCTTATCAACATTTATCGTTATTATAGACATTAATGACACCTACACATTTCTTTCCAAATTAACGCTTTAATTGAAAGTTAAATAGAGTTTAAAAAAATTCTACACGTAATTACAAGAAATTAAATAAATGCATCAGAAATTTGTACACAATACATAAAATTGCTTTATCTAGAAGTTATTAAATTTTAATTTGCACAACTATAAATGAAAGGAGGTTACCTGTATTCATCCGATTTAAGCTAGTTTATGGAGAATATCAAATATTTTAGCTTTTTAAGTGATGCATTTATAAGCAAGTTATAATGAAAATCCATATTCTGTATCGCATTAACATCTTTTTCGGAAAATATTAAAGTAAATTTTAATAAATTGAATGTTTTTTCAAGTGTGAAGCCAATTCAATTTTATTTCTGTCTGAAACATTCCTTCCCTCTTATGACTGTTCGAGTAGATAAATTCGTATTAGTGCATAATTTATGTCTTCTCTATTTAATACTCCTTTTCGCTAAATTGTTATTTTAACTTCCTTTAACTCATAAAATTTATATTTAGATCGACACGATTTTTAAACCACCAATCATTGTCCTATGAAGGTGGAAAACAAATTCAACAATCTAATGTGTCTATTTATTACAGTATATCCAAGTATATCTGTGGAACACGTAAAACGCGAAATTGTATAATTTACGATACTAATGAAAAATATAATCAATAAGGTAATCTGCAAGAACAGATATTGTTTTATGTAGTGGGCAACATCGAAACAGTAAAAATATGGATAAAGAAATAAAGTATTTCGATGGTTCGCTGCGTTTAAGAAAAAGGGGGTAACCAATTATAGAAACAGAGGAATTAGAGGAAAAAATAAAAAAGTAGATATATGCATGAAAATAAAACAATTTTTTAGTGTACTTCTCTAACTTTCATTAGCTAATTCATTCTTAAAGCAACATTTTATTTAAACGTTGGGAATCAAATCTATTTTTGATAGTTGTTATTTTGTTTTTAAAGATAGATTCTATTTGCAAGTTTTCGGTACGCCAATGGGTAGTCTTTTAAGCCCAATTTTAGCTCAAATTGTTCTGGATGATTTAATTTTAGAATGCCTTCCCAAACTTGATTTTAAATTATCAATTATAAAAAAATATGTAGATGATTTGATTTGTGCTTGTCCTGCTCACAAAATTGATAATACCATGAACATTTTTAACTCTTATAATTCTAATATAAAATTTACCGTAGAATTAGAAAGTAATATTAGCGTTACCTTTTTGGATACTAGAGTTATCAGAGATAACAATAAAAAAACCGTTCTTGATTGGTTTATAAAACCTACCAGTTCAGGTAATTTTTAAATTATTTTTCAAATCATCCTGTACATATTAAAAGAAACCTTGTTTTAGGATTAAAAAATAGAATTACTAAAATTTTTCGTCCATCAGTATTGAATTTTAACTTACATAAGTTATTTAAAAGTTTGATTCACAATAATTATCCTAAGAGTTTTATTAATCAGATAATTTTTAATAATAGTGTTACTACAAAGACTAATAATGAAGATATTAATTTAATTTATAAAAGACTTTCTTACATGCCGCAAATTAGTTTCAAAATTTAAAAATTTTCAGAAATGTTAATAACTTAAAAATTGTATATTGTTATTTTAATAGAGTTAGTAATTTATTTTCGAATTTAAAAGACAATACTCCAAAATCTTTAGAATCCAATATAATTTATAAAATTAATTGTATTTCTTGCGAATTAAGTTATATCGGGCAGACGTCAATTTGGGTCAAAAGTAGAATTTCGTTGCATAAAAGTGATCGCAAGCTCAACAAAGGAAGATGTTCCCTCGCCATTCATTCAAATGGCAATGATCATAACATTAACTTTAATGATATAGAGATTTTACACCGTTGAACCAATTATAAGGAAAGACTTTTTTTAGAAGTGCTGTACATTAAAAAAATTGATAAAATGATGAATTTTAAATCGGATACTAATTTTCTTTCAAATTTTTACTCTTCATTAATTAGTTTTTGTAATTTAAGATTTCGGTAATAATTATTATATGTTATGTTTATATGTTATCCTTCCCATTGTTGTAGTTCTTTAGTTACCTTAGTGTTTAAAATTTACTTTTGTCAATGTCACAATTTTAGGCCGTGAAAATGTTTATAACCATAAACGAAATATTGGCCAGTTTTGAATTTTAATTTTTATTTTATGCCGATATATTAGAGTTAGTGATTTTTAAAAAACTTGTAATTTTTGGGATATTGAATTATAAAACACGACGAAAAGCCGAGTGACGAAATATCGAGTTTTTACTGTAGTTTGCATTGAGCGTCTGAAAAGCTTCAGGCCTTAGACGACTATAAATCATAATTTAACAATTATATGTCTTTTAAAATGACCAATATTACTAGGGATTTATTTTTTTTAATTTATAGAATATAAAAGAGAAAAGATCAAGCGTCATTTACCGTAAAAGTTAATATACTGTATTATTCAAAATCATTAAACATAAACTGTGAAGCATCACTTTAAAATGTGACAACTGATAATGTTGTTTTACTAAAAACTAGGATTCTGAGATAGATGGAAATTAAAAATAACCTGGATAGCTACCTAAGCTGGACAAGGTGTCGTTGACCTTAAGGATATATAACTAAACAAAACTCGGGATTACTGGATAAAAGTTAATAATCGAGAGGCGTTACTGCCAATAGTTGAAGATAAATGTTTGAGTATTTTTCTACGTCAGTTGAAAATTCTGTTACCAAGGGATTCAATTTAATTTGAAGTCATTTCAAAATTTGGAATTAGTCTGCAAACACTCGATTACAATTTATTTAAAATTGACTGCCTTACTTCTAAATAATGTTGATTTCACTATGCTAGGTGCTACTCAGATATTTCATGAATTTTTCTATAAAAAACAACGTATTTTAAAAATTAATCGCTACCTTGCTCTTCAAAGTAATTATCTTCAACGCCCATATAACGATCACAGAATTTTCGCACCTGCTTGAAGCAGTGTCGAAGAGTATGATCAACATGGCCTGCAATTCGGGATTTATCTCTTCTATTGTGTGCAATTCTCGTGTCTTCAGTTCAATTTTAGCCCCGAGAAGAGGAGAACGCCACATGATGATAGGTTCTGCGAGTATTACGCAAAATATTATATAATCAGCACGGTATAAGCGAGCAAGTTTGTTTACCTCTGTTCTCGTTACTTCCGTTACGTATTTTCTCTCAATCGTCTCAGTAAATAGCAATAGAATAATGCATTTACCGTCTGACAAAAAGAAATTTATTATTTTTGTAGATAATTCCATGAATTACAAAATTCATCATCATTGACTTTACACTGCTTCCTACATGTAACGCTTTTTTGGTCTTTGTGATGGCTTTTCTACCTAGTTTCTGGATTGTAGACATAAACCCAACTTCCATCACTTGTAACTATCGTTGAAATGAAATACCGATCCTTTCTCTTCATGACTTGGATTTTTGAATACATATTAACATGGTGCAGCTTTTGATCTTCACTAAGCAGTTTTGGAACTAATCTAACCATGATGCACCTTATTTGTAAATTGGACAATAAACTTCGCTAACATCATGTTATTCAGTTCCGCAAAACGAACACTGTGAATTGCTTATCGATGCTCATTTAAGATGATTTCCTGCACTTTTCCTATACTCAAGGGTGTCTCAGCAAGAACTGGAATTTTAAAAGGTAAAAAAATGTATTAATTTAATGTTTTATTTACATTTTTTTCCACATATGTACGGAAGTAGTAATGGCATTTACACATGAAACAAAATATTGGTTAAATGGCCACCGTTGCTCTGTTGGCAGGCATACACACTTTGTACGAAATTTTGCAGAACATTTTGCAGTAAGGGCTGCTAGATTTGACGTATTTGACGTGAAATTTCTTCTTTGCGTTCCTCAGTTGTCTCAGGATGGTTCAAAAAACCCCAGAGAAAATAATCCAAACAAGTTAAATCGCAACTTCTTGGTGGCCAGTTATGGCCCCAAAACGAGAAATCACACGATCTGGAAACTTGGTTTGCAACGTTATTGTTTCACGTGTGGTGTGATAGGTGGCGCGATCCTGTTGAAACAGCGTCTCATTTAAGTATATTCCGTCTAATTCATGCCAAAAAAAGTCTCACATGGCCCGGTAACGATTGCCGTCCACAGTCAAGGCGGCACCTTCACCATTTTCAAAACAGTAGGATCTGATTATTCCTTCTGCCCACATCGTACACCAAACTCTCACTGTTTGAGGATGTAACGCATGTTTCTGAAAGGCATGTGGATTTTCCTCTCCTTAGATCCGAGAATTCTGCTTGTTAACGAAGCCGTTTAGGTGGAAATGGGCCTCGTCACTAAAGATGATTTTGTTGCAGAATTCATCGTCAGTTTGCAGTTGTTCCAAGATCCAGTTGGCGAAGTTTCTGCGATGTCTATGATCGTTAGGCTGCAGCTGTTGAGTCAGCTGGATCTTGTAAGCATGAAGGTGTAAATATTTTCTCAAAATTAGTTGAAGAGTGCTGCGATGAAGGTTTACTTCCTGATAACGATGTCAGATAGAGATGTTTGGTCGTTCTGCTACAGTTCCTCACAGCTGCGATGTGTTTTGCCGATCTTTTGGGCAGATGACGGGTAAGGTGTTTTTCATCTTTCAACGAAAACATCCGCTCAAACTTTTTGGTTAAATTTTCAATACCAGGCCGCGACGGTCGATTATGTACGCCGAAATGATCACGTTACTTGGTAATCGTCACAGTAAAATTTTCCACATTTTTGTAACGAGTTTTTACAATTAATAAACGTTCTTCCAAGCTATAACACACCATTTTCGTAAATATCAATCTTTTTAATAAAACAAATACCAAATATGCCTGACTCAACGATTGACAGTCGAAAATGGCGTGTAATTCGAAATTCATGTTGTTGCTGAGACACCCTTTATAAGGCTCTTTGGTCAACAAAAGCTACCATAAATGCTCCTGGTTTATGAAATCGCAGCACACCAAAAAGACAACCTTACAAAATTGTTTGTAAAACAAAATTGATGTTACTTGTAATGTCGATATGAGGCAAACTCAAGCTTGTACTACATCCAGCAAGCACCTACATTCAAATCAGGGAATACTTGGGTAAGATGTATGGTTATTCTCCAATTTTTGAAAATTAATGCTAGTATTAAATCCCGAAATAATTAACAAATGATTGAAATAGGAATTTACCCATGCATTGATAGTCGCAATAATTTCCCTTTTATGCAAATGAACATTAATTATATTTAAATAAATAATTCTGGCGAAGTCAGCGGATAATTAATAATAGAATTTATTTACAATGACTATAGTTCACATTAGTTGAAATATGGAAGTATGTTGCTAAATTAATAAAATTTATTACTAAATCTGAAATATGCGATAGTTTCCTTACTAAACAACATCTAAACGACTAACTGCTCGCTAAAAAAAATTCTAGACACAGTAATCAGTCCTAAAACACGTTTTAAAAAATAACACATTCAAGCAAAAATCCTAACTTTTAATATCACGATAATCTTCGGCGTCTGAAGTGCCAACAAGGACAAAGATCCTCAAATAATAAACTACTGACTATACCTTTTCCATTCAGGACTAGTATCTGACATATGATGACACAGCAGAACTCCAATTTTTGGAGTATTTGCTCACATTTGATTAAACATTACAGAATTTGGGAAACAACAGCCTTTTAGTACAAAATATCACCTTTACTAATGATTATCTCACCAGTACACACAATCGGCACGGGAGGCCAGGGCAAAAGATGGATCTAGGCCTGCTCAAAGAAGTTCAAGGATAACCTTGCTACATGTGGACGTGCATTATCTTGTTGGAATAAAGGATTTTCGAGCTCTTGTAAGTATGGCAGAAGATGTGTTCCAACCACCTCCGCAATATACCGCTGTAAAGTCATATTGCCTGGAATGAACATCAAAGCAGACTTGCTGCCATAAGTAATCGCACCCCAAACCATAACATCCACAGTGCGGTGTACGTGCCACTAAACTGTAAATCGAAGATTCCATCGTTCACCCCGTGTTCGTCTGATTCTCGTCTAGATTACAATGAGATAGTTCATTGCGGCATTGTAACCGTTGCTGACAATGTACTCCAGTCAAACGAAACACAAGTTGAGGACGATATGATGTCAACCCAAAACTTCGGATTCGGCAATAAACTGCTCTAAGGGTTACAAAGCGACGTTCTTCACCAAACCATTGATCACCAATTGCCCGAATAGAGAAAAATTGTTCTCTAAATGTCAGTTGTCTTGACACTCATTCGTTCTTCTTGGAGTACAGGTTCCTCTTTTACGATGTTCCTCGCCATCTTGAAGCCATGCACGACACACCCGCATTACAGCAGACCGATTTCGATTTACATGGTTAGCAATTTACCCAAATGAAGAACCAGCTTCGTGCTAACGAACGACCTCTATCAAATTCGCTTAATTGACGGTAATATCCTCGTTGCCGTACTCTAGGCATGATCAAACAAACTAAACACGTTAACAAAGGAACAACTAAAATAATGTTAATTAACAATGAAAAGAACAACAAATCATACAAAAAACAGACCCAAAAAGTTAGCAAAAAAATGCAACAACTGTCAAATGTGACGTTATCATATTACTTCTTGATCTCAAAGGTTAATCAATTATTACTAATGTCAGTCTAATAGATCTACCAATTTTGATTAAGAAATTCCTGCTCCTTCTTGGTGTTGTAATTTCTATGTCACTGTGTATATTTAGGTCATGCACATTACATAACGTTTTATGAGCTTGCATGGCGTTTTTTCTTTTCAGAAGAAACACATAACATATGATATATGGTTTTCCATTTTGAAATCGATACAAACAAATAATTGTTAATAATTCGTACACTCTCTGTTTCTAGAATTAACTTGGTCTGTCAACTGTTAAATTATATAATCAATTTACAGGTTAAAATGAAGTAAGTTGCATTTCAAGACATGCAGAAAAGGGGAAACTACTTTTAGCCAACCGTATAGGTACTATGTCACAGTTAACAAGAACATTGGATTAGTAGTACCTATAACACAATATGAAAAAATGTTAAAATCTGAAAATACTATTTTGCTCGTTTTAATACGAGTGCGATGGTTGTACAATGTAAGCTGTCTTTCACATAAAAGTATTTGGAATGCGTTATCCTTAACATTAACGCATCTTGGTCACTTTATTAATAAACGATCTGCTGGATTGGACAAGTGTATGATCAGTAGCTTAAAAATTATTTACCGTTAAAGTAGTAGTTTTATAAAAATTCATCGAATTCAAAAAAGTGAATTTGTACGTTGGGTAGTTGGCATGGTTAAAAAAGGTTTTCTAAACGTACTTAATCGTTTTGTGAAGACAGATGGAACATGGGCTTACCATTTTGACCCGTATCTTTAGCGCCATGGAATGGTGTCGTCAAAGATACGTACCTCCTCGTAAATTTTGGGCAACACAGGAAAGAAAATGGGTATATCTTGTTGGAATGCCGAAGAAATTTTGCTAATCAATTATGTGGAACGCCGCTTCATAATTGCTGGATGATGTTATTCGACATTGATCTATAAACTTACCTTGCTTTAAAGGACAAAGAAGGGGCGCGGAATTCTGATCCACCAGAATAACGCCCATACGATTCAATAACCCTATTCCTCAGATCTAGTCCTTGTGATCCTTGCTTCCAAACCTGAAGAGAAATCTTCGGGGGATACAATTTGGGAGCTACTATGCGGTTATGGAGGTAGTATAGGAGTTCTTCACTGAACAGAGTATAGGATTCTTCCAGAACATTGATGGATTAAGTGTCTTCAAATTTCAGAGGATCATATGGCAAAATAAATTTATAACACTTATTTTACTTCATTTAAAAAGCTGCGATAAATAGTTGTGCTTTTGTTATGAAATAAAGTTGAGAAGATTTGCTGAAGTTAAATTCTCAATTTTGACGGTATCGTTAAGTTTTAAAATTACATTCATATTGTATAACTTCACTTCTTCTTACATAACTAACAATAGATTGTTGATTAATATTCAGGTAATTAGTCGACAAATTACTTTAATTTTAGCCTATCATCGCTAATTAATTACATACGTAAATTATTATAAATAATTCT